>JAPDVR010000007.1:20471817-20751817 GCA_026230005.1 Gila orcuttii | reverse complement strand
ACTTAGATCATTTGTTCATTCAACAAAAATCACTTGTTCAATATGACACAACTTAACATCAAAGTACTACTATTTCAAAAGGCAATTCACACATTACATTTCAAATGAATGTCTATTCATTTCCTTACACTGATCTAACTATCAATTGATACAACTGCTCAAAATGATAAGTAACTGTTGCGTTACTCTTAATGCATAGTTGTATGGAAACAGACAAACAATCTTCCATGTTTACAGTAAATCATGAAAGTTTCAAGATAACGAGATTCATTGTCACCAATTAGCGTGGAGCATGAACCAATTAGACTACAATATCCATGGATGTAGCCTAATATTTTATATCATACTGTAATGCTTCATCAGACACTGTGTCTATGGTCCCAAATACTGTACCACCTTTTCAGACTATTTAAAGTATTGACAGTACTGCACTGTAGAGATGCAGGCCCTTGGAATTGCTTGTCCAATTCTGCCAACTCGTTACTGATGATTGAGGGCACATTGTGGAATGAGTATATAAAGAGTTGATTGGGATCCAATTGCAAGAGCATAGTGATATGTAACATGGAGCCAGCAGGTGATCCAGGTCACAATGGAGGTCAAGCAGTGGTGGGAGGAAGACGAGGAAGACGTGTTGGTCAAAGGAATGGTAGGGGACAGGCAGCCCTTCTGAGAGGTGGTCGTGGGCCTCGTTTGAGAGGTGTGGGGGAACGTGGTAGAGGACAGGCACCCCTTCTGAGAGGTGGTCGTGGGCCTCGTTTGAGAGGTGTGGGGGAACGTGGTAGAGGACAGGCACCCCTTCTGAGAGGTGGTCGTGGGCCTCGTTTGAGAGGTGTGGGGGAACGTGGTAGAGGACAAGGCCACGGACCAAGACAGCGGCAGCAACAGCATAGAGTGTCCAATGAAATTCGGGCAATAGTTGTAGACCATGTCATAAATCATGGCATGACAATGACTGAGGCGGCTACAATGATACAACCAAACCTGAGAAGGTCAACCGTGGCCTCAATAATCAGAACTTTCCGCAATGAGAACCGGTAAGTTATCAGCATGCACTAAACATTATGCTACTCTCAATTGTCAAATGACTGCATACCAATGTGTATCACAGAATAGGTGATGTGACCAAGTGTCTTCTTACTCTAATGTTCCCTGTAGAATTGTGACTAGGCCAAATAGTGGAGGCAGAGGGAAAATTCTAACTGACCAGCAAGAGCAGGCTGTGGTCGATTTGGTTCGGGCCAGAAATGATATTCGCCTTACAGAAATTCGCCAGCATATCTTGGACAATGAAGACATGTTCAACAATGTGGGATCCATAAGTTTGCCGACCATTGCACGCATACTGAAAAGGCACCAGGTATCTATAAAACAACTATACCATGTGCCTTTCGAAAGAAATGCAGACAGAGTGAAACAAATGAGGACTGAGTATGTTCAGGTAAGTTCAGTTTCAAGACGGCTGTTGTAAAAACATTCCCAAAAATTCTACATTGTACGGTAATCTCTAAATCTCTTTCCAAAATGTATTTTTAGAGGGTGATGGAGCTGGATGCTGATGACGACCATCACAAATTCATATATTTGGATGAGGCAGGTTTTAATCTGGCCAAGACAAGGAGGAGAGGTCGGAATTTCATTGGCCAGCGGGCAACCATCCAAGTACCTGGACAACGTGGGGCCAACATTACCATGTGTGCGGCTATATCAGAAGATGGTGTGGTGGGACGCAGACCTCATATTGGACCATATAATGCAGCTCTCCTTGTCACCTTTCTTGATGAGCTCGAACAGGTTTGTAGAGCTGAAGGTGTGACCTATGTCATTGTCTGGGACAATGTCAGGTTCCATCATGCTCATGTGGTGCAAGCATGGTTTCAGGCCCATGCACAATTTACCACCCTGTATTTACCCCCATACTCCCCCTTCCTTAACCCGATTGAGGAATTTTTCTCCGCATGGAGATGGAAGGTTCATGATAGGCACCCTCATGAACAAGTCACTCTTCTCCAGGCCATGGATGACGCCTGCAATGACATCACAGCAGACCAGTGTCAGGCCTGGATTCGCCATGCCCGAAGGTTTTTTCCAAGATGTTTGGCTAATGAAAACATCCATTGTGATGTAGATGAGAACCTGTGGCCAAATCCACAACACAGAGTTGATGACAATGTAGAAGTACAGTAATCACTGCTGTTTTATTTCTTACAGTGCAAGCAAGTTGAGGAACACTGCATTTGATGGTTTACAGTACTGTCTTTTCTTTTCTATTTCATTGCATTTGATGGTTTACAGTACTGTCTTTTCTTTTCTATTTCATAGCTAATTACTGTATTTTTGCTTTGATTAAAATAAACCAATGTTGTGATTGTACTGTAGTGTTTTGCATCAATATATTACAAACTTTGTTCAATGATTCCACTTTGTCTGTATTCTCTCTACTACTGCAGTACTTTACAGTAACAGAGGTATTTACTGTACATGTAGTACCATAATGAAACCTGTATCACCTATTTTGTTCTACAATAGTTAATGATTGTACGAACAATGACAGAGTGAAACTATCGGTTGCTTGTGTGTGGGTGATCTATAGTTGTGTTTCAATGGTATTTCACAGTAAATTTGTTTTTTGAACCAATGATTGTGCAAGTGCAAGATTTCTTTAAAGATGTGAATGCACAATGCAATGTTTTGAACATTAGACAACCTGTGTTACAAGTGATAACCGTTTTGAGTTTTGTGTCTAGAGTTTTGAAAAATGACATCAAGGTTCTGAAAATAGTAGCAAAGTGATTGTAAAAAACTGTAATTACAACTCGTAATGGATCAAATTAAAGGGATAGATCACGTAATACAGTTTTTTACAATCACTTTGTTACTATTTTCAGAACCTTGATGTCATTTTTCACAACTCTAGACACAAAACTCACAACCAATTATCAAAATGCACATTTTTCAAAACTCTAACCATTTTCTCAATTGTTTGGATACAATACACATAAAACTTAGATCATTTGTTCATTCAACAAAAATCACTTGTTCAATATGACACAACTTAACATCAAAGTACTACTATTTCAAAAGGCAATTCACACATTACATTTCAAATGAATGTCTATTCATTTCCTTACACTGATCTAACTATCAATTGATACAACTGCTCAAAATGATAAGTAACTGTTGCGTTACTCTTAATGCATAGTTGTATGGAAACAGACAAACAATCTTCCATGTTTACAGTAAATCATGAAAGTTTCAAGATAACGAGATTCATTGTCACCAATTAGCGTGGAGCATGAACCAATTAGACTACAATATCCATGGATGTAGCCTAATATTTTATATCATACTGTAATGCTTCATCAGACACTGTGTCTATGGTCCCAAATACTGTACCACCTTTTCAGACTATTTAAAGTATTGACAGTACTGCACTGTAGAGATGCAGGCCCTTGGAATTGCTTGTCCAATTCTGCCAACTCGTTACTGATGATTGAGGGCACATTGTGGAATGAGTATATAAAGAGTTGATTGGGATCCAATTGCAAGAGCATAGTGATATGTAACATGGAGCCAGCAGGTGATCCAGGTCACAATGGAGGTCAAGCAGTGGTGGGAGGAAGACGAGGAAGACGTGTTGGTCAAAGGAATGGTAGGGGACAGGCAGCCCTTCTGAGAGGTGGTCGTGGGCCTCGTTTGAGAGGTGTGGGGGAACGTGGTAGAGGACAGGCACCCCTTCTGAGAGGTGGTCGTGGGCCTCGTTTGAGAGGTGTGGGGGAACGTGGTAGAGGACAGGCACCCCTTCTGAGAGGTGGTCGTGGGCCTCGTTTGAGAGGTGTGGGGGAACGTGGTAGAGGACAGGCACCCCTTCTGAGAGGTGGTCGTGGGCCTCGTTTGAGAGGTGTGGGGGAACGTGGTAGAGGACAAGGCCACGGACCAAGACAGCGGCAGCAACAGCATAGAGTGTCCAATGAAATTCGGGCAATAGTTGTAGACCATGTCATAAATCATGGCATGACAATGACTGAGGCGGCTACAATGATACAACCAAACCTGAGAAGGTCAACCGTGGCCTCAATAATCAGAACTTTCCGCAATGAGAACCGGTAAGTTATCAGCATGCACTAAACATTATGCTACTCTCAATTGTCAAATGACTGCATACCAATGTGTATCACAGAATAGGTGATGTGACCAAGTGTCTTCTTACTCTAATGTTCCCTGTAGAATTGTGACTAGGCCAAATAGTGGAGGCAGAGGGAAAATTCTAACTGACCAGCAAGAGCAGGCTGTGGTCGATTTGGTTCGGGCCAGAAATGATATTCGCCTTACAGAAATTCGCCAGCATATCTTGGACAATGAAGACATGTTCAACAATGTGGGATCCATAAGTTTGCCGACCATTGCACGCATACTGAAAAGGCACCAGGTATCTATAAAACAACTATACCATGTGCCTTTCGAAAGAAATGCAGACAGAGTGAAACAAATGAGGACTGAGTATGTTCAGGTAAGTTCAGTTTCAAGACGGCTGTTGTAAAAACATTCCCAAAAATTCTACATTGTACGGTAATCTCTAAATCTCTTTCCAAAATGTATTTTTAGAGGGTGATGGAGCTGGATGCTGATGACGACCATCACAAATTCATATATTTGGATGAGGCAGGTTTTAATCTGGCCAAGACAAGGAGGAGAGGTCGGAATTTCATTGGCCAGCGGGCAACCATCCAAGTACCTGGACAACGTGGGGCCAACATTACCATGTGTGCGGCTATATCAGAAGATGGTGTGGTGGGACGCAGACCTCATATTGGACCATATAATGCAGCTCTCCTTGTCACCTTTCTTGATGAGCTCGAACAGGTTTGTAGAGCTGAAGGTGTGACCTATGTCATTGTCTGGGACAATGTCAGGTTCCATCATGCTCATGTGGTGCAAGCATGGTTTCAGGCCCATGCACAATTTACCACCCTGTATTTACCCCCATACTCCCCCTTCCTTAACCCGATTGAGGAATTTTTCTCCGCATGGAGATGGAAGGTTCATGATAGGCACCCTCATGAACAAGTCACTCTTCTCCAGGCCATGGATGACGCCTGCAATGACATCACAGCAGACCAGTGTCAGGCCTGGATTCGCCATGCCCGAAGGTTTTTTCCAAGATGTTTGGCTAATGAAAACATCCATTGTGATGTAGATGAGAACCTGTGGCCAAATCCACAACACAGAGTTGATGACAATGTAGAAGTACAGTAATCACTGCTGTTTTATTTCTTACAGTGCAAGCAAGTTGAGGAACACTGCATTTGATGGTTTACAGTACTGTCTTTTCTTTTCTATTTCATTGCATTTGATGGTTTACAGTACTGTCTTTTCTTTTCTATTTCATAGCTAATTACTGTATTTTTGCTTTGATTAAAATAAACCAATGTTGTGATTGTACTGTAGTGTTTTGCATCAATATATTACAAACTTTGTTCAATGATTCCACTTTGTCTGTATTCTCTCTACTACTGCAGTACTTTACAGTAACAGAGGTATTTACTGTACATGTAGTACCATAATGAAACCTGTATCACCTATTTTGTTCTACAATAGTTAATGATTGTACGAACAATGACAGAGTGAAACTATCGGTTGCTTGTGTGTGGGTGATCTATAGTTGTGTTTCAATGGTATTTCACAGTAAATTTGTTTTTTGAACCAATGATTGTGCAAGTGCAAGATTTCTTTAAAGATGTGAATGCACAATGCAATGTTTTGAACATTAGACAACCTGTGTTACAAGTGATAACCGTTTTGAGTTTTGTGTCTAGAGTTTTGAAAAATGACATCAAGGTTCTGAAAATAGTAGCAAAGTGATTGTAAAAAACTGTAATAATAAAACACCTATATATATATGTGTGTGTGTGTGTGTGTGTGTGTGTGTGTGTGTGTGTGTGTGTGTGTGTGTGTGTGTGTGTGTGTGTGTGTGTGTTTGTGTGTGTGTGTGTGTGTGTGTTTGCATATTCATTAAAGTATAGTTGACCATAAATCAGTCATTACATTGGCAAAACACTTTAAACACATTTAAAAGACAATAGAAGTAATAATGAAATTACATATAAAGATATACTTAAGTTCTAATTAAGTGGGTCAAAAGACAATCTAAAGTTCAGTTATATTTAATATGAATTTAAACTATAATACAGTTAAGTGTTTAATAACACAAAGGATTATTTTAAGTATTCTTTTTAAAAGTATGATGAAGTGAACTTTATTTATAGAAGGACCAGCATTAGGGTAAAATAACCCAGCAGTGTGGACTCTTTGTTTTCAGTCCTTTTTTTTTTTTTTTTGATAAGTGAGGATTCTTTAAAAAAATCATGAATTTTCAGTCTTGGGTGAACTGTCCTATTTTTTCTTTTTTTTTCTTGTCACACTAGTCTTGTCCATTTATTGATACAGTTTTCAAAAGCAAGAGCATAAAATAAGACATTCAGGCTTTAGATGAAACATTTATGATGTCTGAATGGGAACATAATGGTTTCGGTTATGGTGTCCTCATCTACATTACAGATAATGTGATTGACATGACCATCGTTATGAAAAAAGCACAAGTATGCAGGAGCAGTGTTTGTGTGTGTGTGTGTGTGTGTGTGTGTGTGTGTGTGTGTGTGTGTGTGTGTGTGTGTGTGTGTGTGTGTGTGTGGGTATGTGGTCAGACAGCCACTTTCTTTGTTCTGGTCCTTATTATAGCACATCATTATGCTGCCACCTCATAGAGACACACAAGAGAACAAGCCCACATTTTCAAGCTGACGGTGAATGAAAATGTAAATTGATGTATTGATCTAACTGGCTATGGTGTGTGTGTGTGTGTGTGTGTGTGTGTGTGTGTGTGTGTGTGTGTGTGTGTGTGTGTGTGTGTGTGTGTGTGTGTGTGTGTGTGTGTGTGTGTGTGTGTGTGTGTGTGTGTGTGTGTGTGTGTGTGAAGCCTTCACATATGCCACAGTATTCCACACAATCAATATGAGTCTGAAAAAGACATGAATATCTTCACCCTGAGCTCATTTGGCCAGTTTATGTACATTAGCCTGTTTGTGTGAGTGTCAGTATTATGCTTGCTGGACACATAATAACAGTGAGTGCACAAAACAACTGTTAACCCTCCATGAAGTATGGGAGATTCCCAAGAACAGGGAAAATTCGGAGAAAGAGGAATCAATGTGTGTTTCCTGAACACATGCACCTGTTTGGCAGTTTTTGTGCAAATAGTCTTTGTGTGTGTGTGTGTGTGTGTGTGTGTGTGTGTGTGTGTGTGTGTGTGTGTGTGTGTGTGTGTGTGTGTGTGTGTGTGTGTGTGTGTGTGTGTGTTGCAGGTGACACTCTGTAAAGGCCTTTCACATTAACCCATAATGCCATTGACATTTATAGTCCCTGATGTCTTGTGGAGGTCATTGATGGCTTTCTCTTTAAATGCCACATTGTAAAAATGACACTTTCTTCTCTCTCCTCTGCCACCCTGTAACCGCCAGCGGTCTGATAAAAGCAGGATTATGACTGACCAACATCCATGAATAATTTGACCTTTCACCTGTCCATTTGCTTTTAACAACTTGTTTTAACTGCGCCTGTCTCGCACATAAATATCCCGCCCTTTAGAATTCCATCCGCAATTTTCCCAGCACAAACTGTAATTTATAACAGCGTAAAACTCCTATACATTCCTTATGTATTCAGTCTCCTATCCCAGGTCTGAACACGAGACCAGCGTTTATGTTCATGTCTAATTCTGTGAAAACCTTCAGTTTCTTGGTAGGACAGAAGGTACAACGGTTAAGTTTTTCCTCAGGTGGAGAGCTGATGGAAAACAAGGGATCACGTGCCAGTCTTTCAACCGGACTTTCCTCCTTCCCTCCTCATCTTAATTCTTCTCTTGTAAAGCCCTTGGCGTATTCCATTGGAGTACCTGTAATTATCCTATGTCGAGTTGGCACAAAGATTACTGTCGTCATGGATGTTTAATTTGTGTTAAAGGGATAGTTCACACAAAAAAAAATTTGTGATGGTAATCAATATGACTCAAGGGGATGTATCAGTGTCTTCTAAAGTGAAACAATAGGTGAGTGTAAGAAAAACACTAATATTTTTAATTAGTTGACCATTATCCGCTCAACTATCCGCTCAACTGTCAAACGAGTGTTCATGAGGAAACGTTTTGACACGTGATGTAAATGCATTGTGAAGCTCATGCAAGAAGTGCCGTTCCTCTGTGCTTCCACTGTACTTTTCACGCTAACTTCACTTACAATTATGTAAAGCTGAACTCGTGAATGTGCCTAGGACTGCAGGCCATGGTAAATTTTAACAGAGTTTAAAGCATAAGTATTTTTCTTGCACACACCTATCAATTGACTTCTGAAGACATTTATTAATTCACTAGGGTTGTATATATTACCATCACAGTCGCTGTGTATGGTTTTCCAACCGAGTGGTACCCATTCAATGGCATTATGAGGACTTCTAAAAATCTTTATGTTTATCTGAAGAAAGAAAGTCATATACACCTGGGATGGCATGAGGGTGAGTAAATCATGAGAGAATTTAGTTTTTTGGGTGAACTATACTTTCAATCATGAATATCCAGAATTCACCCAGTAGTCACAACCAGTTTAATTGGCCTAATATGCATAAATCTTGATTAATAATTAATAATAATAATTTGTTAAATTTATATAACGTTTTTCTGGGTACCCAAAGCGCTTTACATAGACGGGAGGAATCTTCATATGAATGTGACGGCAGCCATATTGTGCCAGAAAGCCCACCACACACCAGCTTATTGGTGGAGAGGAGAGAGAGAGATAGAGCCAATCAGTATATATATATATATATATGGGGATGATTAGGAGGCCATGATGGACAGGGGCCAATGGGCAAATTTGGCCAGGATGCCGGGGTGAAACCCCTACTGTTTTTCGAAGGGCATCATGGGATTTTTAATGACCACAGAGAATCAGGACCTCTGTTTAACGTTTCATCCAGAGGATGGGAGTAGCTGATGTTGTTTTCTGTTTCCCTCAGGTTTACATTTTATGTTGAAAACATTGTGAAAATAAGACAAAAATCACAGGATTTAATTATTTGCATTATTGCAAAAAAAAAAAAAAACAAACAAAAAAAAAAAACAATGCTGGAACTGGAATGAATTTGCATGCCTTCTTGTAATCGCAAGATTGTTCATTCTTGGAGAGACTGTTGACTTATGAGCCAAGCATGGTTTTCCTCATCACCTCTAAAGACTCACTTATACCCGCTTAAACCTGCACTGTATTTAATGTATCGCTTTGGCTTAACACAGGTCATTTAGTGCTTAACAAGATTTATTAGGAGTAATTGTTGTACATGAGAAAATGTGTGAAAGAGATCGGAGTGAAAGAGAGGTCCACTTTTCAAACTGAGGATGGTGAGGTCAGGGATGTTTATATATTTATGTTTGAGGATAAACCAGTGTAAGTCACATTAAGACATAGCCAAAAAAAAAAAATGTGTAATGTTTATGTTTATGTAATGTTTATGTGTAATGAAATTCTCCAATATCTCAATTCATTCACATCACGACATCGTTTCTATGGAAGCCCATTTTCGCCATGGAATAAAAAATAAATAAATAAAAAAAATAAAAAAAAAAAAAAATATATATATATATATATATACAAAACCTGTTTTCTAAGTAATATTGTTTTAATTGGTAATTAATGTATGTTTTTTTTTTCTGTGTGCTCAATATCACTTTCCATCATTTTGTAATAACCTGAAGCCAGCTACTTTATATCATCCTCCAGAAAGTGACATTACTTTGGCTTAAATACAGCATCACAAATACTTAGTAGTTTAGGTTTAAGTTAATTAGAAATACATTAAATTCTGTGATGTATTATGGTAATAGTGGGTTTGTTTCACTCTAAAACATTAAATCCGTTTGATAAAATGACCGAAGAGCTTCATAAATGGATGTTGATGTTGGTATGTTGCATGTGATGCACAGCAGGTGTGTTTAGGTTGCATTAAGTGTGGATGGATGAATGCATAGATGGGTGAGTTGTCTTTGTCACTCACGGTGTGAGATGCCATGCATCATTAAAACCACCTTCACATTTGTTGAGAAACAAGAGGAGGTTAATGTGTTCCTGTCAATCAAATCACACCTCTCATGCACATGTGGTTTTTAACCTTCCTCTATAACTCTATAACTCCTGACATGAACTCATAAAAATGTCCCTATGCTTTCCATATGTGTTATTTTTGATTTCTGCATAAAAGTCACTAGGGCTTTTTGAGAGTGCAAGCTGAAAATCAGGATGTTATGTCAATGAATCCTGATGCAGAGCAATATTTCTCTAACTCCAGGGATTTCTCATCGCCGGTAGCATCTGCTGTAGTGGCAGGTCTCAATGTCTTTTAAAGTGTGTGTTTCCACTTGTCCAGAGCCTAATTCGTTTTTTTCCACATGATAAGTCTGATATAAATCCATCACTAGCAGCTATAAGGTATCAGTCTGGCCATCGCTGGCTGCTCATATAGGAAATCATTGACTCGCTGTAATGTCCTTCTAATGGCTTGTGTGGGAAACGAATGATCCATCAGCGCGCGTTAATTAAAAACGAACCCAACAGGAATGAGCTCTAATTGCCTGAGATATTTGAAGGAGGGTTTCTTTAAATGTACATGATTGTTTCCTCTGTCAGCAAAGCATTTTGAGCGATTTATTCTAATCCAGTTTTCATCTGATGAGACAGCAAAGGAAATGACACCCACACTGCAATGGTAAACCGCTCCCATTATAATCAACAAAACTGCACACTGCAGACATGTGCGTCTTCACTATACTTGTTGTAGACTGCTTTATTGATGGGAGCATTCTTGTTTTGTCGCATAGAGCCACTAGACGACATGTTAATTGCCATTTAGGCTTTAAATCACAGGAAGTTAGAGAGTTTCTGAGATGTTGGTTTCTAGTGGGTATTATTACTATGCAGTGGTATTCAATTGTATCAGGCAGTGGATCACTACAATAGAGTGGTGCAGGGATTACGTCCATGGTTTGGCCCGATAATGGCTCAGATCCGGCAGGTCTGAAATAACTTGGCCCAGTTGTGGTTACCAGACTCAGGATGGACGCGGGATGAACGGCGGCCCCGAATCGGTCCAAATACACTGACCTGAGTCCGGCTGCCAAAACTGCCGGCATTGGGCCACAATCACGCTGACAAGATTTGAACACTTGCTCGGTACTGAGTCGAATCTGGGTACTAAAACAAAGCCAACACTGACGGCATTTGGCCACAATCATGTCAACAAAAATGGTACACTCAGCCAGTACTGGTCCAAGACTGGGTACTGAAACAGACTTGACACTGGGCCACAATCATACCAACAAAAATGTTACACTTAGCCGGTACTGGTCCATGACTGGGTACTGAAACAGAGCCGACATTGGGCCACAATCATGCCAACAACAATGTTACACTTAGCCGGTACTGCACTGTAAAAAAGCCAACTAACAAAAAGTCCTCCCAATAAACATAAAACAGTAAATTGAACTAAGATATTTTGATTGAAAGTGTTCATGCATGATACTAAGTTCATTCAACAAATTAGTTCCTTAAATGTTAAAGACGTGCAATGTTTTGTTGATCTTACTAAGAAGTTTTCGTTTTCATTGAATCTCGCGATTCTCTTTAGCGCGTGCGCAGTTTGAACATTGAACGCATGCGCAGTTTGAGACATAAGCTACTTGGACACGGAGTTTCAAAAAGTTGATGCTGGTGAGAAGACGACGACAGCGCCAACGGTTTCCAGAAATTAAAGCTGGCGAGAAGCAAATGACAGCGTCCTCAATCCAATTTTTCCTGCACAATAACTTGTATGTATTAATCATAATCGTCTATGTTATTTGTCATATAGATGTATTGTGCTCTTTAAAACTGATGGTGTAACGTAATCACTCCTGATGTGAAGGAGTGGTGTCTGTCTGATCAATCCAGCTTTTCTTTAAAATAACCGGTGTATTGATCATTTATATAATCGTCTGTATGTCATTTGAAATATTGAACGAATATTGTGTTCTTCACAAACTGACGGCCTAATTTCATTTGTGTTTCTCATTTTGCGCACTTTTGGGTCCTAAATTCGATGCTGATGTGAAGGAGTGGTGTCGACTCGTGCCTGATCAATCCAGCTTTTCTTTATAATAACTGGTGTGTATTAATCATTTTTATAGTCGACTGTATGTTATTTGACATGTAATGTAAGTTATGTTGCGCTGTTCAGACGGCCTAACGTTACTCTAATTTAGCAGTGTTTGTTACTGATTTCGCACACGGGAAATGTTTCAATCGTTTTAATAATGGAGAAATTGCGAAAAATAATGTAATGAGTATTAAATGAAACGTTTGCTCACAAGTATAGACAAAAATATTGACCATCTAGACATCTTCCTGCAATTGCTTTAAGAAAATGAGCACTGCACGTATGGGGTTGAAGATGACAGAATAATTTTTGGGTGTAACTTACTGTACCTTTACATACTAAAGCAATAGAGTAGTAAAGGTCATAGGGCATCTGCAGATTTTATAAACAAAATATATATTTCTTTTTATTATTAGGTGACTGACATTACCTCACATCGGAAAAGAACAGCTCTTAAGGGATTGCCAATTTTTCTGCATGAGAAGCCAACATGTTTACTCAAGATGTGCCTGGTAAATTACTATTTCCATACCCTATTTCTAAATCCCTTTTTTATACTATATTTTACATGTATTCAGTTTAATTACACAACAACAGTGATGATACTAATAATTATTGTTATATGTAAATGTACATTTCCATTAATACCCCCCCATCCATTATTCTTCCAGGATACTGATCCTGTGGACCACTGGTCGAAGATGATGTTGTTGCCGTCACATCACTACCAACTGTAATCAACCTGGCCATAATCCTGGAAGAGGTCGTTGTGCTTGAGGACATTCCAGATCTGCCAGCAGGATTTGCATACATGTTTGGTCTCATGTATGCACTCAACATGGAGTATCCAAAAGAACTTAAGTATACTTTTGAAGTAATACAAAAGATCTTCATGGATCTTGGTGGCATCTGCTCTACAAGAGTAGCCTACAGTCTTTGAAGTCTAAACTTTGCTAAATGGACAAAAGCATCTGAATGATGTTCTTCCAGTGGCCATTATTTATTTTATACTTTCATAGTTAATGACAAAAAACAATACTGTTTTCTTTCAGTGCATTCATTAATTTTAAGTATTCACTTGTTACAACCTTTGCCTTAAAGAGATAGTTCACACAACATAGTTTCTCTAACATGCATTTGTATGTACCATGCATTGAGTTAAGTGTAAAATGCATAAAGTAAAGAAGTAAAAATGCAATGTCTGCCATACAGACTTGGTACTGTAATGTTGTTGTTGTGCATTGGACACAAACTGTTTAAATAATAAAAAGTTAAAAGTTATTTGACCCGTGTTATGGTCTGTCTCTAATTTAATTAGACTACTTAAATAATGAATCAGTCTATTTGCCTTTAGATAATAGGCCTATTTGTGTTCAGTAAACCAAAAATATTTTGTTCTGTTATTCATTAGGTAAACATGACTATTTATGTTGTGACAACTTGCGATGTTAATGTAATATTTTAAGTTGGGTGGACTTTAGTCCCTGATTGTCGAGTTTACTCAAAAAAGTGCTTGCGATAAGTTGCCTTATAATTTAAAGTTGAATCAACTTTTTTTTTTTACAGTGTGGTCTGAGTCTTGTTTGCTAAATAAAAAAAATATATATTTGTACTTAATCTTATACAGAATTAAAAACATTTTTGTGTTCAGTAAAATTCTAAAATATGTGTATTAAAGACTCCTTCCAGTTTTTACATAAAAACAGAGCTTTGAATAATGTTTTCCACAAAATTACATTGTTACCTTAAAATCCTTAGGATGGCATACTTCCAACTAAAAGTTAAGTTGCATCTGACATGGCGTGGGCCGGATCTGGGCCGACACTATGTTGCTGTCTGGGATGCTTATTTACACAGACTGTTCATGTACATGTATATGTTACACACAAAAAAAAAAAATTTTGGTGAGCCAAATTTTTGGTGAGCCGCTGCCAGAACACGTCCGAGTGAGCAGACACTCAGCCGTAATTGGCCTGATTGCGCTGGCTACAAGTTAGCATTTTAGCACTTTCAGTTCTACCAGAAAGACTCGGGAGAATAATACTGAAACAATTAACCATTTATTAACAGCCCAGCAAGCAATATATGATATAAAGTTCTTTGGCGTAGGCCCCGTCCGTAGCTCGCAATCTGAGAGTACGGACTCTGCATTTCCTGCCTGAAGACGAAGGCAGGGGCGCAGCCGACCCCCTGTGAGGTACGGGAAGGGACCATCCTGGTGATGGTGGGGGGGGATGGAGGTAAATGGAAGCATCAGCATCTGCGAACTCAGACATGTGTAAGTACCTATCTTATATACCACAAGTAACAGAACATGATTGGATAGATGAGAAGGTAATGAGTGATGTAACAATTGAGTCTTTCTGGCAGAACTTAAGCTAGAGCTTCATTTCTATTGTATTTTTGAATGGGCTTTTGGTTAAATTGTTAAAAAAAAGGTCTTTGGTGAACACAAGCTCAATATATTTTCACATTTTATTCTACAATATAAAATACATAAGTAATACCCTCTTGTGATTTTTAAAAAGCTTTTACTTGTCTCAACAAGTGGCTAAATGGAAAGGTTGTCGGGGGCATTAAAGGTCATCAGCCGAACAGGAAAACTCATCTACTCACTAATCTGCTTTCACAGCCTCATTGTGCCTATAATTAAGCTCTAGCAAACTTAAAACTTGAACTTTCAGGGAAATGTTTTTAAACAAAGACTTCAAAATGGTCGGAAGCTTAGTGATGGTGATGTTGAAGTCATGCGACCGTGGTGTAATACGTTTATAGCCTACGTGTCAGGACTCTGGGCTGATCAGCTCGATTCTGTCTTTTCTGTTTGTGTTTTGTGGTTGGCTATGTGCTTCTAGCACATGGCTTCTGTTTGTTTTGTTTGCCATGTGCTCCTTTGTTTGCCATGTCTTTGCCCCACCCCCTCGTCTCCTTTGCATTAGTCTGTTTGCTTCACCTGTTGTCTCTTTTTACCCCCTTAGTTTGCTGCCCTATTCATCTCCCTTGTGTGTGCTGTTTTGTGCCAGATGTTTGCCTCTGTGCTCACAACATCCAGTTAGTATTTTTCATTTTCCTTCTCTTTTGTCTCCAAGATTCTCTTCCTGTCCTACATTCCCTTCTCGTCTACCCCTGCCTCGCATAGCTTGCCGAACCTGGGACCCTGAGGTTTACTTCTGACCTTGTTCTATAAGCCTGGCCTGTTGGATCTCTCCAGGCTGCCAAGCCAGTACACCTACCTGTTTCATGGATTCTCCAGTGGTAATTTTTTCTGTGTGTGGTCTCTGGGCGGCCTGACCTCCAATCTGCCTATTCACTGGTTGTGCCTGCCCTACTGGGTCTGACTCTTGCCTGTCCCACTATCAATACCAGCCTGCCCCCTCTGGTTTATTTTGCTTGCTTTAATTTTTTTCCTGCTACTCCACGTCTTTTTTCTGTTTGTTCCTAGCAAAAGATTTTTTTTGTTCTGACCCTCATGGGCCGTATTTTGCTGAGTTTTGCCTTTTACTAATAAACCTTTATTATTCATCTCCATTTGGGATCTCTCTCTGTTACTGGTCCTAACTCTAAGTTTAGATTTTGACATTTGCTGATTGTAATTAGACTTTAAAATTCATAAACGTTGTGTTCATTTGTGAGGATTATCGCGATGAAAATGTGACACAGACCTTATTTTGTGCAATAATCCAAAAGCCAATTTAAGAATCTTTTGTCGGGGGAACCAGGGTGATGCTAACTTCCGGGTTGGCCAACAAAAAAACGTTGTCCATGCACCACTCTATATCAATAAGGGACCATAAACAAAAACTTTTTATGAATTTTGGCCGTTCATTTACACGGGGTCCTGAAAACGTGAGCTTTTAAAAATTAAAGTTTTAGCATAAGTTCTGCCAGGAAGACTTAATTACTATGTCACTTATTACCTTCTCATCTATCCAATCATGTCCTTATACTCGCTGTATAAAAGATCGGTACTTACACATGTTTGAGTTCGCAGATGCTGACGCAACAACTACCTTCCCCCTCCCCACCACCACTGTTGCATCTGTCAGCTGCAGGTGCCATGTGCCATCTGATGGCAGCCTAGTCCCTCACCGTTTACATTAGACTCTGTTATTACCGGACTTCATTTCCCAGAACCCTCTGCTCATTATTAGTTTATCTGTTTCAGCTGTGTCTTGTTTCATTTGATCATCACCCGGTCTATTTAAATGCCTTTTGCCTTCATTCAGGATGGAGTCTTGTTTGTTTGCCTGTTTGGTTTGGTTCGGTTCACACTCTGTCAGTATTTTGAGCAGTTACTGGTTTCTTTATATTTATCTTTTCCCATGTTTTGGATTTCTTGTTCCTGTCTTCCCCTGTGGATTGGATTTGTATTCCGGACTGTTTACATGTGCTTGACCCTCTGCCTGGTATGGACTATGACCTTGGATTACATTTGATAATAAACTGCGTTTGGATTTTTTACTCTGTCTGCTGAATGCTGTCTCACCATCACAACCAAATAATTACAACCACCAGGATGGTCCTGTCCATACCTCCCTGGGGGACGGCTGCGCCCCTGCCTTCGTCTTCAGGCAGGAGATGCAGATCCGCTACCCTCAGATTATGAGCTACGGACGGGGCCCACGCCAAAGAACTTCAAAAATAATTGCTTGCTGGGCTGTCAATAAATGAATGCTTTGTTACATCATTATATCTCCCATGTCTTTCTGGTAGAAATGGTTTTCAGAGTGCAACTTTTTTGACAATGATACCGTTGTCAGCATAATGTATCGTTTTTAGTCGTTTTTGCTGATCCATGTGAATGGGGATTGTTTTGACAACATTGTCGTCTGTACTTCAAAAACGCAAAGGAAAAACGTTTCCGTTTTTAGTACATCGTTGTGGTGTTAACATACCCTAACACAGGGGCGTCATGCAAGCCAAAATTCTGGGGGGGCACAATCTGAGACGTTGCAATTGTTTTCTGACGGGTGATATGGATCATGTTAGGAGGGGTCAGGGGGTTTCTCCCCCTGAAAATTTTTGAATTCTGGCTGCTAAACATACCATTTCAATGCAGTTTGGGAGGGACAGGAATACCTTAACGGAGCCAGCAGCAACCCTCCTCTATCTGAGGACTAAGTTAAAGTATCTATTTTGTAAGTTTATGTAAAAGACAGGTTGATGAAAGAACTGTAAGCTCAAATTCAAAAGCTTTTGAAGTCTACTTCATTAAAGCATGTTTACACACACACTTACTGTACACTTAGGCCTACTACACATGATTTTAAAAACAGTACCATTGCAGTTTTTATGTTATGATTTTAAATTGGTATGTGACCTAAGAACGATCTTACATTAAAGGTACATAAAGGTGCTGAGGTCTGACTTTGTGGTGCTCTGAAATTAAGTTATTTTAATATTAATATGTGATGAAGGACTTTAAAAAAAAGTTTGACAGATTTCAGTGCTGCATAAGGTTAACACTACCCCGTTTATTTGAAAATGGTTAATCAACTGTGAATAACAGTCTATGGGAGAAACATCAAGTCGATGCCTTGACAACGTTAGGTTGGATTTTGCAGTTATCCTACAACAAATTTAACACCATCGTTTCTATGAAACTGAAAACAATTGAACCAGCTGGAGACTTTGACAAGACAAAACAGAACTGATGTTTCAAAACCGATCAGATAACGTTACTATGGCTTATTGGCTTTGTATGGCAGGCAGTAACGTTAGCCAACTAGTTTACGGTTAGACTAGGCTATATCGATAACATTACACTGACACAACTTAAGTTAATGCTCTGAATTCGCAGCTAATATCAAATCCATAACTTTTTGATCAACTTAAAATTTCAAGGTCAACCACAAATAATCCCACTACCTTTTAATATCATCCTATAACTAATTCAATGCCGATTTGTTGCTTTGCCCACTTACCACTTCAAGACCATCTGTAAAACATTGCCAGCTCAACGTGCGAGACGAGTGAGTTGCTTGAACATACACAGCAAAGATTCTAGAGCGCTACGCGCGTAGTGGACACCATATTAGGAAAAAGGGGCGGGCTGATGCTGACCGATTTATTACACATCCAGAAGAATACATTTGAGTCATTATAGGCTCTGGTAATTATGGAGCATAATCGGGGCCGGACTGGGACCAAAATTCGGGCCTGGCATTTTGGGTTTTCACCGGCCCAACTAATTGATGACGTTAAAAAACGTCCCCAGAATCTGAACATTTTTCCCACTGAGACACGCCATACAAGGCAGCAATTTAGGCGCGTTTCCATTACAGATTTGCACAAAACTTTTGCGATTTTTTCTAAATGTCGATAAAAAACTATTGCGAAATGACGGCGTCTCCATTAACTGATGTTATGCGATACAACGTCCTTTTTTTCCTCTCGCGATAAGTCATTTAAACATTATGGCAACGGGTAGGTTAGTCTATCAACCACCACCACACTAGACATTATTATTATTATTATTAATGGAAGGAGACGTGGTGTGTTATCCAAGCATTAGTGGCAGGGAAAGCCCCCTATACTGCTAACGGCATAAGGAGTTTATGGGTGTTTCTCTCTCATTTCTGCTCCGAGGTCTTGATTGTGGCATTTCTTTGAGGTTTAGAATCCAGTATTCCTGTAGCCTAATTATTGTTTCTTTTATGAATTTAATAAAGAACTCTGTCCAAACGGTCAGTGTACATTTGTGTCCATTCGTTTTTCCTTATTTAACCCGTATTGCAAAACGAAAAATGAACGGTGGTTGTTTTTTTAAAATGCAAAGTTGAACACCAATATTTTTTTTAATTTGAACTGTACACAAATGCTGCACAATAATAATAATATATCGACTAAATTTCAGATGTTTGTTTATGACTTTTTGCCCCTTTATTAAACATTTAAAATATTCCCAACTTAATACGAAAAAAAGTCGATTTAAATGGTTTTCTAAGGCCAAATTAGAACCTGGAAATTATATTTTTCCCGCAGTGCTGAATGAGAAGAGCCATATTTAAGTCTCTGGAACCACAGCCTACAGAAAGGTGATTTAGGTGAGTTATAGGCTAATGATAATAAATGTGTCTGAAAAAATTAAGAGGCATTTTAATTGTTTATTAATAAACTATTGTTTTCTAAATCAGTGTCGGCTAAAAACATATCTCCATCTCCGCTGAGGCGCGCCGCGCGAATGCACCTTTAAAGAGAAATCCACCTTTCATACGGATTACATAAGCAGAAGGTATTAGCTTTCGATTCGAATTTGTTCGTTTTAAAGTGGACACTTCAAGCTTTAACCTACATAGGCTATACTTGGTTTCAGTTCTCGCGCTCCAGTTCACGGATCATGAAAGCGCGCATGATTGTTTTATTTTATTTTACAAAAGCACGACGTTTTCTTGTTATTGTGAGTTTACACAAATAAAATCATAGTTGCGAATAATGTAATATTATTTTCTGTATGACCAGAAATTATAGAGTAGGCCTGTTTTAAGTTGTTTCAGGAAAAAGCAAGTGTTCGCGGCCGCGCCTCCGTGCCATGGGCGCTCAGCAAACACTTGGATATGCGTCAAAATCTTGTGTTTATTTGTGATAATCTTAGCCCTGTATTATTGTCTAACCATTATGAATGACATTTGACGAATTGTTTTGTTCCTTTTTTGGATAAAAGCGTCTTCTAAATATGTAGCCTAATAACTGTTATAATAATGATGATATTTATTAGCCTATTATTATTTGCGTATCACGGACCCCAAACACACCGCGTCTTCTAAGTCAGGTGACTGTAAATGCGCAAAAACTGTTTCCATTGCAGTTTTGCGAAATATTCCTTTTTCGAATTGCCTGAAAAACCTCCTCATGCGAGCGTAAAAACTTTTTTGCGATAAAGGTGCAGCAACGTGGTCAGCTCGGCCCAAAACAATAGAAAATCACACCGGCCCTTCTGGCATGTGCCAGAATTGCCAGATGGCCAATCCGGGCCTGAGCATAATAGGAATAAAGTTGTGAAGAAGTTTTTTTTCTCCATTCTGTCACCTGAGTTTTGGTTCCCTTTCAGTCGCTCACGTTCGACTTAGTCAACGTGTCGACTGATTGGGATCACGCTTCGGGAGCCTGTCATCTTTTAGTATTGTAAAAACGAGCGAATGCACATTGCTGTCTGATAATTGCATCACACGCTCCGCCCCGCAGCGCGGGTATAAATACGAAAGTGGATGCACGCACCAGTTGTCTTTCGCTTCGGAGCTGATCTGTGTTGATGTCTCTGAAGGGTGTTGTACTATACAACGAGCTGGAAGACTCTCCCAGTGCTGGTGTTTCTACAGCGCGAGTGCAGCAGTGATCGCGAGCGTCTGAGCTCTCAACTGCTGTTTTAACAACAACAAATTTCTGTGTTTGTGTTTGTTGACGGTGGTTAGAGGGCAAAGAAGTGAGTGCTTCACTGTTTCCATTCGCTGTTACTTTGTTGCCGCGGTCAGTCCCCTGTGTGCTCCGGCATTGGTGACGGGTCCCAATTCCTGAAAGATCAACACTGGTGCATTTGCGCCTTTCTCAAGATGGCATTCCATCCGTGCGTTTCTGGGTGCGGTAGAGTCTCCACTCCCATGCCCCGCTCTAGTGCTTCTTCTAGGCCAACTTCCCAGAATGAGGCTAAAATGACGTGTGGGGTGGGTGATCTGAGCATCACAGTTAGGGGTAATCCGCCCGGCAAAGCCCCGTGGATCCCTCACTCCTCTTTTGCACCGCAGCCGGTGGACCTCCCCGATGAGCACACTGGTCCCTCTGAAGTAGTTCAACCAGCCGTTTAGTTCGGGCCCCTCCAGAGGACAGGATGTCCATCGCAGCATCAGAGGGTGAGCTGGGCTCTGGAGATAGCGACTCGGCTGCACTACCTCCCTCCGGGAAGGTAGCGTTGCCCGACCCAGATCTAGAGATGACAGCTATGCTGAAAAGGGCCGCCGAGGTGGTTGGACTCGAGTGAAACCCTCCACCGTGTCCCGAACCGTCTCAGTTGGATAATTGGTTTCTCGGAGCACCTTAGTGCCATTCTTCCCTGTAGTGCATGAGGAGCTTACGAGGGCATGGATGGCACCTTCCTCTGCCAGAAACCGCCTAAGTAGCTCGCCTAAGTAGCTCCTCCCCCCTCACTAACCTTGACGGGGGAGCAGCGAAGGGTTATGAGGCTATCCGCCAGTTGTTTTTTCTCCTGTTTGAGTGGATATCCCTCAACACACACACAAAAAAATGGCCACAGCTGGCCCTGGGTCCCCCGCAGAAATGGTTTCTCAGTGAGCCTTCTTGCACACAACTGTGCTAAAGTCAGGAAGGATATGGAGCAGGTCTTGGTAGTTGCACATTATTGGGCCAACCCGACCTCTCCTCTCGACAGCCCTTCCTTACTACATTCTCAGGGATAGGGCATGATGGCACCCGCGTTTAGACCTTGGAGAGCTCCAGGTCTGGTTCTTAAAAGAACGGGACACAGAGGTTCTGTTTGAGGAGATCCCGAAGGTGTTTGATCACTTCAGTGCTTCTTTCCTGCTAATGGGTTGGAGTGAGGGCTGTCTCCTCCACTGCAAAATGTTGTTGCCTCTATATTGACACACATCATGATGCAGTGGATACAAATTCGTGGAAAGCACGACTTGATCGTCAGGTTCCTGAGGGGAGCAAGGAGACTGAATCTGCCTTGCGCCCCCTCTTTACCCTCTTGGGACTTATCTCTGGTGCTACTGCACTGCAGAGACCTTTTTTTAGAGAAACAGTTCTCCTGCTTGCTTGGTCTCTATCTAGAGGGACTTGGTAGGGACTTGCACGCATTTTCGGTCAATGAATCATACCTAGAATTCGGGCCGGCTAATTCTCATGAAATCTGAGACCCCGGCCTGGATATGTGCCCAAGATTCCTACCTCTCCTACGGTAACAGGTGGTGAGCCTGCAAGCGCTGCCCCGAAGGAGGCAGACCCAGCCCTGGCTTTTCTCTGTCCGTCCGCTCCATTGCGGTTATATGTGTTCAGAATGCAAAGCCTGGACCTCAGACCAGCTCTTGTCTGTCACGGAAACCATCAGAAGGGAAGGCTGTTTCCAAGCAGCTCCTATGGACTGTTTACGTGCGCAATTCTTGCTCCAGTAGAGTTCCCCTTATTAGCCAAACCCTGTCGAGTTCCTCCATACCCTTCGGCAACGGACGTGGCGGAACTTCCGAAGCCAGGCCTATCACTCGTATGCACTGGTGGAACCTGTGTTAGGCTAGGTCCTTACGTTGTGATCCCTACGGCAATCCCATATGTGTATTCTTCCACGGTATGGCTCCCTGTGGCGAGCTTGTGTCTTCCCTCGACAGAGCCTGCGTCTAAAAGGGAACGTCTTGGTTACGTATGCAACCCTCGTTCCCTAAAGGAGTAGTAGACCCGTTGCCACTATTGCTGGACCACCGCTGACTCGGAGCTCCGCTCGGCTCCTCAACAAAAAACAACTGGTGCGTGTATCCACTTCCGTATTTATACACACGCTGCGGGGCTGAATGTGTGATGCAATTCTCGCACGCCAATGTGCAATGGCTCGTTTTTACAATACTCGAAGATGACAGGCTCCCTAAGCGTGATCCCAATCAGTCGCCACATCTACTACATCTCTGTTCCCTCCTTCAGGGCACGAGGATTACATACGTAACCGAGACGTTCCTTGCCACTGTCGCCTTTCTTCGCCTTTCTTTGCCTTTCTTCGCCTTTGGCTTTTGGATTGCTTAGTTGGGGACATTTTATTTTATATTTAACAAGATTATTACAACATTATTTTCCTATATGTTATGAATGAGGTACACTGGAGGCAAGCTGGTTTAGAACCCAAATGCAACTTTACTTCAAAACATAATTAAACATAAAACAAAGGCATGGAAGGGCATGAAACAGAAACAAGAACAACGACAGGAAACCTGGAAACTCAAAACAAAGACAAGAACCTGGGCAAGAAACATTCAATGTTAAACATTAAATTAAACATTAAGACTTAAATACACAGACTAATTACAAGACAAGGAACACCTGTGAACAATGATCAGACAATTAACAAATGACAAGACACATGGCAGGATCACATGACAATCAGGGAATCACATGGCAGGCAAGAACAAGGAACAAGACACAAAACCCACCACGTGACACTTTGAAAAAATCTGTATTGTAAAAAGCGCTATATAAGTAAAGGTGACTTGACTTGACTTGACTAATATTTCTTATGTATATAGTTGTTATGTTGTGTTATATAATAATTTTTTATTAGATATTATGTCGATAAAATAACATGCTTTCTCATAATTGTTCCCCCCTTAAAACAACATGATGTTTTATTAATAAAGTTCAGGAGGAACACAATCAAATTATCTATCCACTCGAGAGGAGGCATATATATATATACATGGCCAACTCACCTATGGTCCTCGACAGTTTTCAGCATCCCCCCCCCCCCCCCCCCCCGTCTCCTCACACTCGCCTGGTTACTATCCTAACTAGAGATACGGGAGGAGTACTCTGGGTTTGGGCCAAATTCTGAGATCAGAGCCCTTTTCTCGGACAGCACGCCAAATATGCATACTACTTTTACTCTATCTGATTATTTGTAAGTGTGTACTCGTGAAGTGATATGTCGTTGAAATAATAAGCTTTTTCTACCCCATAGAAGATTTCTTAATGGAAAGTAAACAAAAAATAATGTCTTCCTCCTGGGATTATGATATTGTTGTTTTGGCAGTAGATCTAGTGTGTAAAATACTTCCTGGTTGTTTTTGTAGTACATTTATTCATGTTAAGCATTTTAAAATGTCCCCAGTACAAACAGCTCTGTTGGTTGTAATGAGAGCATTGTAGTTTATCACGTCACATTGTAGTACAGTAGATGGGGTTGGGAGAGTGTATCTGTCAAACGGAGCGCTATGAACAGTGTGACGTGTTCACTGAGAGGATTCACAAGAACAGTAGTAAATTGGAGATTGTGGATATTTCGAGGGGTTGTGAGAGAGTCAGGGAGAAATGACAGTGATGAGGGTGGTGTGTCGCTCTCCGTGATGAAATGGATGAGTGAGATTAATGACTGCTGTTGCTCTGATTTGTGGCCTGAAACATCAACAGCATCTCTTGATAAACTGAAATCCTGCACTCGTTCAACCCTCCACTCCCCTTTCTCTGTTGGATATGTAGTGTCTGGGACAGTACCATTCCAGCAGACAGGGTCCATTACAAAAACATCCCCATGGGTTCTGTGGAAAGGTCTAAGCTGATACACACACACTCACAGCATGCATTAGTATGCAGCAGGCATTACTGGAGGTAGCCCTTTCACTCACACACACACACACACACACACACACACACACACACACACACACACACACACACACACACACACACACACACACACACACACACACACACACACACACACACACACACACACAGACAGACGCTGGTGACAGTTTGTCTGCTCAATACTGTCTGGGTCCTCCAGTTATTTTCCACTTATTGGCTGTTTGTTTTTTATAAGGTGGATCTGATACCTTTATATTCAGCAAACCTGAAACTCCCTACACCCTAAAGACTACACAGAAACACACACGAGCATAGACTTAACCTTTATACACACATGAAAACAAAGAACAAATGAATCACAGTGATGAAGTGCTGTCACTGTGAACGCTGCCCAATAAATGTGTTGGATTTTTAATTTAGCTGCTCGCTCACTCTCTCTCTCTCTCTTTTTAGAATTGTTTTTCCGAGTAGTCCAACAAAGTGTTTAATGTTTAAAGTCAACATGACATTACATTCATTTTACTTCAGTGAGGCACACTGCCGCTCAAAAGTGTGTACAATTTTTTTTTAAAATGTTTTTGAAAGAAGTCTTTAATGCTCACTAAGACAACATTTATTTGATAAAAAATACAATAAAATTTGACATTTGATTACAGTTTTAAATAACTGTCTTGTATCCTAATATATTTTAAAACATAATTTATTACACAAAGTATTAACTTATATGTTAATTTGGTGCTCAAGAAACATTTCTTATTTGACAACAATTGTGTCACTTAAAGGGGCACTCGACAACGCTAGCTATTTCTTCACTGATTTTCACTTTTGATGTCGCATGTTTTCTCAACGAGCTCCCCCTACAGGTGTGAGGTGTATATTTCACAACAATGTCGTAAAATTTTTTTGTATTTGTTATTATCGGAGCCGGCCAACTTTATCGTGTGGAGCTATGTCTACCGAGGTGGGTAATACATCATACACATTGAGGGCGGCGTGTGTGTTTATGCCGAATTGCCGTAAAGTAGTTTGTGTTTCTCGCTCGTTCTCATTTCTCACGAGTCTTCCTATTTCCAACTTACCTGGACGTTAGTCCACATGTTGCAAGGTTGGTTTTCCGCCTAGGAACTTTGGGGGGAGTGAGCTTTTTTGGGGAAAGTCACCATTCTCACCAAACCACCACACTAAACGGTTTTATTAAGTTGAAATAGTTGCCGAATGCCCCTTTAAACGAAAAAATAAACACGGTGTCTGAAAGTTGCGTTTGGTGGTCAGTTTGTGTGTAATAAACAGTTTTGACCAACGGTTTCCAATTTTGATGTCATTTCTAGCGAGAAAAGAAAATTTACCTACGTTCTTTTTGTCATTTTCTTTTTCATCCAATAGTTATTTATTTGAACCCACAATCACACTCTCAATAAACAGACTTTTTTAATCTTACTCATTCCTTACTGAAAATAACCAAAAGAATAAATACAAATAAAATTCTCATTCATTGGAAACTAAGCCACTAGCTTTTAGGCTTTTAGAGTCTCTCAGTAACCTGTAAGACAGTGGCCTCCAGCATGGAGCTCGCATGAAGAATGAGCTGCCCACAGAGAACATTCTATAAATAGACTTAATATTAATGCTTAATGTCCTAACTTAGTACTATCATGTGAAGACACTTTCAATCAGCATAATTTTTTTTTTCTGTTGCAAATAACCTACCCTGTTTTTATTTGCAAAAATTGCTTTCAAACTCTGATTCATTTGCATAATTTCTGCATGGTATTTTACAAATATTAAAATCATATAATACAGACAGACATATGTAAATGTAAATGTACATTATACGGTCACACTAAGTGTCTTTTACTATTATGCACTTACAAAAATGTCAGCTGCAATGTACTTATTGTGTTGATGTTGTATTACAAAACACTAGTCCATTAATTTTACAGCTGTTAATTACAGCTGTTATTGCATGCTAGAATTTTTTAAATATAGGTACAACGTAAAAACATGTATGTACACAATAGCTGCATTGTATCAAATGATTAATGTAAATGTTAGTACATAGTTGCTAAAGACATGATATTAATTGGGACCCATAAGTGTCATTATAAGGGGCCAAGCACCAAAGGTGCGATGGCACCTATTGTATCCATTAGTTTTCTTATTATTCTTTTTCCGCCATGGGAGTCTACGGCAACCATAGAGCCATAGAACCGTATGGTAAAAAGTTGTGAAATTTGGCACTCTGATAGAGGACAGTCCAACCATTTACTACAGCAAATATGGAGTCTCTAACTCAATCCCTCTAGCGCCATCGATTGTCCAAAGCTTCACTTACATTTATGCTAATAACAAAAATCCTGTTTTCTTCATTTTTTCCCCCCTTTTCGCGTTTAAGATGACTCGATTGCACCATATGACGTCATTTTACATAATGACAATTTTCCAGCTGAAAAAAACTACTTTTTCGAAGTCCTCCTAGACGGTTTGTCCGATTTCTATGAAAATCGAATCAGATTATCTACAGACCATGCTGCCAAAAAAGTTATCAAAAACTTTGATACACCCAACCGTTCTCAAATAACGAATAACAAATTCTATGAAGAACACACCAAATTAGACGTGAGGGGATATCTCCACAATGCTTTAGCGTATTCAGACCAAACTTGGTACATGTCATCCCAAGCAAGGGACATTATGAGTCTAATGATATACAGTTTTCCCATATTTACTAGGCATCTGAGTGCATCTGCCATTTTGAATTTTGTCCTAAAATGCTGTATTTTAAGAACGCATTAGTGTATCTTTACGAAACTCGGTATGTGTCATCGGGACCATGCCCTGAAGGTAAAGTTATAATGAAATTTCAAAAAAATGCTAATAACTTTTTAATCATTTGACCTATTTTAATGGTAACTGGTCTTGATAGATTCCTTGGGTCATAGTGAGAACAATGATACCAATGATTCCATATTTGCTCAAACTTGCTGTCCGCCATTTTGAATTTTTTTGAAAACCTCCTTTTTCAAACTCTTCGGCTGAATCCGAAATCGCCCCCTAAACCCTCATTCACTATTCCCTACGTTAGCCCACTAATACTGTTCACTTGAAGGAGTGAATGAAATGGAGTGAGCAAATTCGGACAGGCTTTGAGCGTACATTGGATGTATACTCGCTATTGCAGTGCAATGTGGGATTGAATGAGTTTCCTCAATAACGTCCACTGTGGTTTCAGACACCACTACAAATGACTGTCCCCTCAAATAACGCCCTATTTGAGGGTATACGGGGCGATTTCGGATTCAGCCTTCCTAGACCGTTGGTCTGATTTTCACCAGAATTGTTTCAGATCATCTTCAGACCATGCCGGCAAAAATGTATACATTTTTTCTTTAATAGACCAAACCGTTCTTGAGTAACGCATCAACAAATTTGTTGGCATGATGCCAAGCTGATTCTGTGGCTGTAACTCTGCAACGCTTTGACATATTGAGACCAAACTTTTAATGTGTCGATGTCACCTCACACTGACCACAATTTTTCATTTTTGATTAAAATAATCTAAAAACATCTTTATTTGCTTATTGTTGCTGTTTTTCTGAAGCTCCTAGCCATGCTAGCATCTCACATTGTTCCTTTTTGTGCTTGGCACAGATAATTGCTGCTTGCAACTATATTTTCTCATTATTATTTATTATCATGGTGATTCAAAGAAAAATAGCAGCAGCATGTGTTTGCCTAAAAAATATGGATAACACCTGCCAAGAAATTAAAACATACAAAACCTGTAAAACTAGACTAGGTAACAGTCACATTGTATGTATTTCAGTGAACTGCAATGTGTGTGGATCAATAATAAAATGTCATCTTCCAATGGTGACCTTTCCTCCAGTGACCCCTGGCCTCAAAATGTGTGTTTATGGTGACTATCTTTACTTGATACAGAGCATCTGTGCGTTAGGAAACACTTTGCTGTGTTTCAGTGTTTACCCAACATAAAAGCAGGAACGCTGAGTGAATAATGGTGTACCCAAATAAATGCAATTACAGACATAGTGCTAGCTCTTAAAATACACAAAGGCATATGACACAATCATGCACAAATAATGCATTAGTCTGAAAATACATTTCATTGACATTTTATGAGGCTTGGAGAGGATCTGAAACATTTTTAAACCTGTGCGTCATAAATGTAAGATCACATGCCCACCACTCTAAATTCTGTTTGATAATTAAGTAATCGTGGGCTATTTTCTGTGCATACACATATTGGTATCTGTATTATGTGTTGATCATTAAATTGATTTATAGGCCAAATAAAGAACATGCATGTTGTCTTAATACACACTGCTAATACAGATCTGTTAACACCTAAGGTTAGCATTAACAGTGCTGAAACAACACTTGAATTCCAAGTTAGATCTTTCTTTTTTCACACCTATACTTTGTCCTCAATTTTCTCACTACTTGTATAATAGTTTGCCACTATGCAAGATGAATGTAAATTCATGTACATCATTTATTTAATAGATCTGTGTTCTGTGTTCTCTTGTCTCAATCTTGTCTATGAGATAGCTAATGAAGAGTAGTTTATGAATTTATCCATTACTAAAAAGTAATAATAATGGAGTTGTTAAAAATACTCGGGATATTATAAAATGTCAAATAAACAGCATTTCCTAAAGTTATTGTACTATTTTTTCCTGTACTGTGGTACAGTTTTTTTATGCATTTGCAATAAAAAAAAATGTGGTTAAAAGTATTTGTGTATGTTTTGATAATTTTGTCATATATTGCACCTTCCAATATACTTTCACTACATCACCAAAGTGGCCCCCGAGGGTCTTTTTGAATCAAGCCAAACATATTTTTGCATTGCTATTCACAAAAATGTTGTTGTTTCAGAAATAGTTAATAAACAGAAGAATATTTGTCGACTGTCATACACTTTATTACAAAAAAAAAGCATGTTTTCCTTTTAAAAAAGTGTTTTGTTCTGCTCAGAAACTCAGTAAAGCAGATTTCAATGATCTGCTTCTGTCCTCTGATTGTTTACATTTATTTTCAGCCTCAGTTTCCATCTTTGGCACATCTTGGATACAATGTGCGTTAGCGATGACGTCCGTCAAGGTGCTCTAAAAAAAGGACTTTTGTGCTGCAGCACGTGAATATCTTGAATCCCATGCATTCATGCCAATGTCTGATTCTTGTGTATTGCCGAACGACCTTGAGTCAGAGTTGAGCAGAACTCAAAAGCCACAGAGATTTTTATCTAAAACACGTGTGTGTGCGACTCTGTACAGATCTATTGAGAAGCAGCTCAACCAGGGCTAGCACTAATATCAATAGAGCAATGGAGCAGGTCTGTGTGGGCAGGGCATGGCAGAACAGAGCAGATCCCTTTGCCAGGGCCAGCTGGCACAAACCTGTGAACATTGTCCTGTTGGAACACTGAGTTCCATAATAAAATGCAGAAACATTACCTAAATGTCTTAAGATAGATTACTACGTTTACATACACCGATTTTCGTAAACAAACATTGTATACAATTGTGGATTCTGAATAGAATGTTTATAAGTAGGCTACCTTTCATTTTCTGTTCACTTGTGCATCACATTTGTTCTAAACAAAATTTCTGTGAATGTAAACAGTTGCATTTTGAGTCAGCGTTACCAACGTTTACATGTCTTTGGTCTGTGTTGCGTTCATATCATTCCAACAGCGCCAGAGTTTGTTTGTAAGTGGACCTAGACCCATCTTTTCAGCTCTCGGTTTGCTTCTTTGGTGCGCACCAGGGTTTGGATGGCAGTGTTCACACTTGAATGAACCGCACGTTCACACAAGTAGTTTGGTTCGCTTGGTTCGTTCGGTCTGGACCAGAAAAAAAAAAAAAACATTTAGTCTGGTTCAATTAGTGTTCAGATTGCCATTTTTATCCCTGAACCAAAATATACCGAACCTAAAGGCATAGGGATATATTCCCTTACATCCAAAACATCCAAACCAATGCTGTGTGCTGGGATAAATGTGCTAATTGTATCTGCGTAGCCTACACATGATGGTATTGTGACCAGCTGAGAACTCGTGAAGAGCTTGTGTAAAGGAGTCAAAACAGTGGCAGGAATCCCTCCATCACACACACGAAAATAAAGATCTGCTGCTTGGAGATGTGGTTCTGATGCCTGTACTAAACTGTAATGGGCAAACTCGCAATGACGAGAAAAAACAGGTATACTTGAGCATTCTGTCCTTTTAGGGTCTCATCTTCCTGTTTTTGGTTTGTTTACATGTCTTTGGTCCGTGTTGCGTTCATATTTTCATGGAAGCAGACCGAGACCCATCTTTTCAGCGGTCTCGGTCCGCTTGTTTGTTGCGCACCAATGTTCGGATGGCAGCATTCACACTTATGCAAATTAACTGCACTAAAAGAGCAATCGCACCAGGGTTCGTTTTAATCAATATTAATATTTTATTTCAGCTTTATTAACATCATTTATTTTTAGTTTTAGTTTGAGATAATAAAAACAACATGTCCCCTTAGAAATTAACCAATATTCCACCCTGGAACTGTTGTTTAAAAAAATATATACCTTGAATTTTTTCTATATATTGTATATCATATACTAAGTAAACTACAAGTCATCTCTGTGGTCTTCAGTAAAGGTCCACTGTTACCATACAGTACACACAAACTTCACACAAATCCCACTTGACAAGGTAAAATGAATTTCCTTCCCTGGGTTTGACAGGCCTCATGTTGATGTGCCGTAGGCATGTCTCGTTACACTGAGTCTCTGTAATGAATTGTACTCCGCTTTCAAGAGCTCTGAGGGCCTTAACAGAGCACCCAGTACTCATATGACAGGGGTCAAACTTCGTCCTTCTGCTTATTAGATCATGCCAATAAGGCTTATATTTAGCACAATGTGCTCAGGGCTAATTAGAGCTCTTATTAAAAAAAAAAAATTGATTCTCCTCCCACGAGATGGACAAGCAAAGAAGGAAGGGAGTGTAGTGTCCGGCCAGGAGACGAAAGGGGGTCTCGGGGGATAGCTGTCTCTCATACACTCATGTACAAGTATATGGCTGTTCATGTTCACACATATACATTACTATTCATGAAAACACATATCATCATCCCATTTGTTTTTCATAATCAGTGATTAAACTGATTACTATTTGATGTGCTTGATTTGAATTACAAGTCAAATTAATTGTTGTGAAAGTGCTTTTAGATTTTGATTGAGGTCATATGTACCAGGTGAGTATGACACCCTCCGCTTGACCTGTATTTTTCTCTTTCACTTTCCTTCTCCTCCCCCTTTTCTCTACTTGTTGTGCTCTTGAGGAACTGGGTCATGACTTGAGAAAACACAGTGTGTCTCAAACAATTTCCAGGTTAATTAGGGACCATCACCGCACACATGCACAGGACACAAACCAGAACACAGGATAGTGTGAGGCTTAACAGCTCATATTGAATTACTCACACAGGTTACATACCTCAGGGTTTGCTGAAGACACCCTGCTTTTCATCTTTCCTTAAGACAGGTGCTTTATGTCATTAGAGTATATTCTTTTCATTATGTTAAACTTGACGGACATTAAACATTCATAACAAATAAATAATATGACAAACTATTGCTTCATATTATACAACACTTAAGATAAAAATCAACGGGTTAAAACAGTAAATTAGAGTAGATTCAATCTGATTGGGTCTTTGAAATGTAATACGCTTTGTCAATATAAGTGTACTATGGTGACAGTTTTGCAAAGGATTTAGTTAAAAATTTTTAAATTATAGTACAATGTCATTACGATACAGAAAAGAAATAAACAATATATATATATATATATATATATATATATATATATATATATATATATATATATATACAGTATACTGTACATAAGTTGGATATAGGTATACGTGTGTGTACAGTATGTATCTTTAGGGGTGGTAAACACAATTTCACTTTTCTAACTTTAGCTAGTGTGAAATGTTGCTGTTTGAGCATAAACAACATCTGCAAAGTTACAATGCTCAAAGTTCAAAGCAAAGGGAGATATTTGCTTTTAAAGAAAAGGACTACAACAAACGGCTGGTAGGGACTACACGACATTCCTCCCGGGTTAGTGACATCAGCATCCCTAAAATGTACATAAACCCCGCCCCCGGGACACGCAGTCCATGTTGAGAAGAGGAAAAGTTGTTGTATAAGAGTACATTTGTGAGTCAGCTCAAACTTTAGCATCCTTCTTTTCACATGCAATAAAAAGTCACTCTGTGTGCATCTCACAACAGTTCCTATACGAGCAATGTATAGATTATCATGACAGAATATGCTAGTTGAACAGGGCCGGCTCTAGCCCTTTGGTTGCCCTAGGCGAGATTGATTTTTGCGACCCCCCCCCCACCCCCTCCTTTAAAAATAATGAGTATTTATTTAACTAAACAAAAATGCTCTTATAGTCACTCCAAAACTTCAACAAGCAAATTATGACTTGAACTGTAATAAATTGTTTATACAAATGCTACAAAGAACGTTCAAGGATATTTCAATCATCCTACATAGTTGCATTGTACAAATACATTTTATCTGACCATGTAACTTGTAGTAGATAAATGACAATTACTAGCACCACTACTATTATTACTAATCTATTATGCTGCTACAAGGCTAGGGGGGTTAGGGGGCATGCTCGCCCGTAAGAAAATGTTGTGCTTTTTAATGTTAAATTCATCAATCCGGTGCACTTTGAGAGTTCAAAATTAAAAGCTCCAACCCATATTCAGTGTTCAAATTAAACAAAGAAAAATTCAAACCTCTTTTAGTTAGTGTCCGTCTACATTACATAATAATAGTTATAATATTAATCCCATGATAATACTCATATATTGTAAAACAATGCACTGAAAAATAAAGGAAACTTTCATAAGTTTTGTACTAATTTCTATACTAATAGAAAGAGTATTTTTCTATACTTCACATTAAAGATGTGATTGGGCCAGCCCAGTGTCAATCAAGAACACAACCAATGGGCCGCTGATCTACGCGTTTCATGCGGTGTCAGAAAAAAAGCTAACGCTGACTTTTTTTTTGACCAATGCATTACACCAGCACTAACCCAGCGCCGCCGGTTTAGCAAAACAAAACATTTTCCCTAGTGGATTTCTATTTTAGCCCCCGGCCGCTTTTTTGCTTTATCCATCTTTTTCGACGACAACTCACTAGGCTACTTGTGCCTGTTCGCTCAGCGCTCACGGCGCCCGCGCCCGCTCGCGATATTATTGTAGGGGGGTCCCCTGTCAAAATTCTATGATGAAATCTTATGAGGGCACCTACTCCGCTACACATACCGGTATACCCACTTTTTGCACCACTGGCAGGCTTATGTAATTTACATTTATTCATTTTAGCTGACGCTTTTATCCAAAGCGACTTACAATTGCTATATATGTCAGAGGTCGCACGCCTCTGGAGCAACTAGGGGTTAAGTGTCTTGCTCAGTGACACATCGGTGTTTCACAGTGGATTCGAACCCGGGTCTCCCACGCCGAAGGCATGTGTCTTATCCACTGCGCCATCACCACCCCAGTCGTTGCTCCAGTCGTTGCAGTGTTAATGAAGTAGCCTACAATAAAAGCGGAAAGTTCCTTACGCGGCTCTGGCGCCCCCCCCCCATCCCCCCCCCCCCCCCCCCCCCCCCCCCCAGGGTATAAGGCGCCGGCGCCCTTAGCATTTGCCTATACTGCCTATGCCACGGGCCGGCCCTGTAGTTGAAGATAGTTAACTCCACATCAGCAACATAAATTCATCAACTAACCATTCAGAGACGTCATGTTGCATTCTACATGTTGTCACTTGTTCTTGAGTCTCTCCATCTTTGTCTGACTCTGTTTTAACATTAAAGGCACAAGGGTTTCCAGTGTTTCCCCTAGGATTTTTTTTCAGGGGGGGGGGGGGGGACTGCTAGTGTTGCGGAGCGGGCGTGTTACGGATACGTGGTGTATTTGTTTTTTATTATTAATTGAAATCATGTACTATGAATCATTAAACTTATACAACATTTTTTTTTAATATATATATATGGAAAAAAAATTCACACTAATTCTGTGTTGTGTTTTTTCTGGTAATAAAATGAAGACATAAAACACAAATTTTAGCATTTATCATCAATTTTAATCATATGAAATTAAATAAACTTTTTGTCAAATAACTGGCTGCACAATGAGCTTTAGCCTAACTGTTCAAATTAAAACATGGATTATTCCTTAAAAAATTCAGTTTTGATGATAATTTATTTGGATTAGTGTTAGTGTATTATTACATTGGGATATATCTAAATTCTAATGTACAACAGTAATATATTTCTGTCAAGTTAAACCGAACTTTTATTTTGACGGGTTGCCGTGAAGACCTTTTGAGGTTCTGTGTGTTTGTCATGATGATAGTTTTTCTCAAATGAAGCGGTGAAATGATCACGAAGTGACTTTCAGAGTGGATCTAGAGCCTGGAGAGGAAGTTCATGCATTTGTGCCTTCATATAGGCCAAATAACAGCGCAAGCGTCACACGTGCTTCAGTGTGTGTGTGGTAAATTAAACTGTGCGTCGGGGCACCATTCATTCACACAGAACATGCAGGATTCGTATTTAAATAGTCTTTGTGTTTTAATATTCACACACACTAGTCTACATTGCGATTTGATTTCAAGTGTACTGAACTGCTTTCTATTTTTTCCTCAAATTTACAAATTCCGTGAAATTCCGCGTTTTACACTAAATTCCTTTTTTATGACTGTATTTCGTCAGCATTTTAGGGGGGGCGGGGGGTCGTTTTGCGGGGGCGGGCCGCCCCCCCAAAACAATGGTAGGGGAAACACTGGTTTCTGTCATTTTAGTCTGTCTGCGTGAGGTAATCCTAATCGCAGCTGCACAAGAGCTCTTGAAACCCCGCCCTCTGAGGCAGCTCATTTGCATTTAAAGGGCCAGGCACAAAACGGTCCGTTTTTGCTAACCCTCAAAAAGTGACAACTTTAACATGCTATATAAAAATACCTGTGGGGTATTTTGTGCTAAAACTTCACACACACACACACACACACTCTGGGGACATCAGAGATTTATTTTACATCTTGTGAAAAGGGCATTTTACCACCCCTTTAAGTATATTTTATATAAAATGCGAGTGGACGATTACAGTATTACAGTAAAATGCACATTGTTGGACTATATACCTGTTCTGTCCATGAAACATTTGAATTATTGAAGACACATTGTTCCCAAAATGCATCTGCACCCTTTGGCCTGCCTAAGCCATTGTAAGGCCATGATTGATAACATGGTCCACAATAGTGGCCCATATTTAATCAGAAATGTTCTTGGTCTCTTACCTCTTCCTCTGTTTTGCCTACCTACACTATCACTTACTTCTCTTTCTGGCTGCTGACCCTGTTTGTTTCCTTGTTGTTCTTCCATTGTCAGATATTATAACACTCTGTTGTACTCTGTCTATGCTTGCCAACCAAAGGGTCTTGAGATGCCCCTCTGAGCTATTTTAGAGAACTGGTTGATCATTGATTGATCTAATGCATTACACTCTTCATTTAATTTAATTTATTACTTTATTATTTTATTTATTTATTTCCAGGAAGGTCCCATTTAGATAAAAATACATCTTCTTCCAAGGAGTCCTGGCCAAGATGGTCGAAACCAAAGTTTCACACACACACACACACACACACACACACACACACACACACACACACACACACACACACACACACACACACACACACACACACACACACACACACACACACACACACACACACACACACACACAAACAAACAAACAAACAAACATTATAAATAGCCCCCAAAGAAAACAACAGCAACCATGAATCCACAATAAGTGAAACAACTGCAAGCTTAAGTCAAAACACATTGTACTACATTTTTAAAAATATTTAAAGAAGGAATCGTTTCCAAGGGAGTAATGGCTTGAAATTCATTCCACAACCATGGAGCATTATAGGAGAAAGCTGATTTTCCATGCTCTGAGTTTACCCCAGGAACCTTTAATTGAGTACCATTTGATGATCTGGTGGTGTAATTCTTTCTACTTAAAGATAAAAGACTACTAATGTAATTTGTAAGCATGCCCAGCAATACCTGTGCAATGAATCAATTCTGGACAGGACACATCTACCAAAAAAAACAACAACAACAACAACAACTGACAATTAGTTCAATCATTTTGCATTTAATGACTTATGCAAATAGCTAATGCTTTGATGTTTTTGGTGGTAAAACTATTCAACAGAGAACCAGTATATTTTGATGAACATGGCAAATTGATCATGTATGAAACAGCAGACAACTGTACAAAATCAATTGCATGAACATACCAAAGTATTGACAATTTGCTCAAAATAATGATAAATTGCTTTTTATGATCTGTACAAGTGACTAGATGATGTGGAGGTTAAAGGTCTTGTACACTATCTTTGTTGGAATGTGTGTGTATGTGTGCACCTCAGTCTTCAGTCAACACGATTTCAGAGAACAGAAAGTATGGACCTTATAACAAAGCACTCAAACACCTTGAGTCATGACAGTAAGATAAACACAACCAGCTCCTGACACCATCCTGAGTGTGTGTGGAGGGATCCGTGCCACCCTATGACATCATCTTTACAAATGCCAACTAAAGATATAGCATAATAAAGATATAGCTATAAACTCAGAAACACAAATAGTTGTTTTTAAAGGGACGAAACATCTCTGTATGTATTCCTACGCTACTAAAAACCCCTGGTGTGAGCAGAAGGAGTGTTATTGTGTCGATTGTGTCCAGGCATATGACTGCGGTTTCTGCAGTTGTGTGTTTCTGGTACATAGGTCCTCAAGGGCAGTGGTATGCCACACTCTGTTCTCAATCACAAGCTGTGCCAGTGGCTGGCAGCAGTTTTGCCATGCACTTTGAAAAGGAACAGAACATAACGAAACTCAAATATAATTTCTGTCCAATTTATTCTCTGCTGCTGGAAGTCCATGTTCCCTTCAATGTCAACATCCAAAGTTAAGCTCCTACTTTAGGAAACTTTGGGATGTATGGAAGGTGAGAGACAGTGAGAGACAGAGAGAGACAGAGCTTTCTCAAACTTTAAAATTACCTTTTTTTTTTTTACCAGAATATCCAGTCCAAATGATGCAGAGTTGTCCGGGCTGCTCTGCACAGGGTTTGGGGGCACTCCAGTGCAGTGTAGAGTCTATTCTTTCTCTTAGATTATTTTCCTCGAAAACAAAACTGCATGTTGAGCTGGCAACTCGCCAACCCGTCTGTGGTTTACAGGTCAGCTAAATAATGATACCTCTCCAACACAACACGTTCCCTGATCACACACTCCTTTAGCCATGACAACACGTGCAGCTCTGTTGAGTCCTCAGCACTTCTGCAGGTGTTTACTGGTGATAGAGTGCTACTGTAGCTCACCTTAAAAGATACGATCTCTTTTTCTTTCTGTTGCCCTATTCTGTCTAACTCTCTCTTTTCAATATTTGACAAAGGTCAGTTGATTTTTGGCATGAACCAGCAGTCAGGATGACCGACTGGGTCAGAATAACCTCTCACTCAATTGCTTCAACATTATAAAATGTCATAGCACAAGTAATGAGACCCACACTGTACATACCAATGTCAGGACACATCACTAATGGCTCCTTTGTATTCAAGTAACTGTTCACCAATTTAAAATTCTGTCATCTTTTTTTTTCACTGTAATGTCATTCCAAACCTTTTTCCAAACACAAAAGTAGATGTTTAGCAGAATGTCTGAGCTGCTGTTTTCAGGTGAATAATAATTATTATTAATAATAATTCATTACATTTATATAGCGCTTTTCTCGGCACTCAAATAGCTTTACATAGAAGGGGGGGAATCTCCTCAACCACCACCAATGTGCATTCTGATTTGTGATTTTTACTGACAACACCATTAAACTATCAGTAGTTCATGTATAATTCCAGGTTTTCTGAAGCCACATGATAGAGTTTTGTGGGGAACAGACTGAAATGTACGTCATTATTTACATAACATATCATTTGAAATTCACATATTCATACCAGGATCAACACGGTCAGTCATGTGACATGCGAGAACCAATGGCCTTAGCTATTAAACTCACTTTAACTTTTCCCCCGCATTTGACAAGATTTTCCATCATTTATAACACAATGCTTCCCCACCATTGACCAGTTTTTTCCGGCAATCCTTGTTTTTACTGTTTTTTGCTAGGGGGCGCTGTTACGCATCTCCTGAAACAGTACAGCAACTCTGATTCCAGAAAATAAGCGATATCAATGTCTTTAAATGGACCACCCTAACCCCTTGATCACTTGAATTCGTGTTATGCATCATTAGGCCTGTATGTATGCTTGGGCTGTTGAAGAAAACATAAAAAAAATGAAAAAAACGAAAATAACAACATAATAAACTATAACAGTCAGCTTAAGGTATAGCTACAAGTATTATATGGTTAAATGTCAAAATAACTCCAATATTATATGCTAGAGTTTTGTGGGGTGGGGTAAATTAAGTTTAACCTGCTGTAACGTCACAATCATGTTGTATTGTGGTCTATGGATGTGTCTGAACTTTACATATTGAGTAAACTCGCTGCCTCTGTCAAAATAGAGGGGTCAAGGGTCTGTCCAAATAAACTTTCCTCACCCACTTGACAAAATGGTGACGAAGATTCCGCCGAGATGAAGTATACATATTGAAGAACGGCCATTCAACCGAGACTGCATTACTGTCAGTCTCTGAAGCCCTGCGGATTGCGAAAGCTGATTCCAAATCATCAGTTCTTATTCTCTTGGATCTATTTTCTGTCAACCCTCTCATCACTGGCATCACAGGGATTGCACTCCACTGGTTTGAATCCTATCTCACAGGTAGGTCTTTCAGGTTTGCCTGGAGAGAGGAGAGATCCAAAGCACATCAACTGATCACTGGGGTTCCTCAGGGTTCAGTTCTTGGACCCCTCCTCTTCTCCATACACACTACATCAATGGGACCCATCATACAGGCACATGGTTTCTCCTACCATTGCTATGCTGATGGGTTATGGTTGGGTTAGTGTTAGGGTTATTAGTTTCCTCATTGAGACTTGCACAGAAAAAAACACTCAGCGATCGGTGAGTGAGGCACACCAGGTCTAGGAATCCACTGGTGTGAATCTCAAGGGTTTGCTTCCCCTAGTCCAAACACAGTACTTAAACTGGCGGTAAGTCCATATTCGAAGTACTAAATTCTTGAGGGTCCGTTTTCTGTCACATAATGGTAGTCACAAAGATGATGAATGAGTTAACTAGTCTTTAATAAGCACACACAGGAGATACCAAGGAGAAACACCACTTAACGAGAACGGACAGAGACTAAAGGTGAACTCAGGGTTTAAATGTATGGTACAAATGAGATAAATAGGGAACAAATGAGATAAATGAGACAACAGGTGAACAGGATAATTAACTAAATGAGGGAAGGAACTCAATGAGTTCAACTCATGAACATGAACACAGACCAACTGACTGAAAAAAAAAACATAATGACAGAAAACAGAGCATCATTTTTCACCATATATACACATTAATCATATTACATTTGGCCTCACCATTGTGCATTGGCTTTAAAAGATTGAGATTATGAGCAGTGCATTTTTAATCTTTCAAATATTCGATTTTGCATTGTCAGGTATGGTTGAACCGAGAAATGACGCTCAATTTAGCTACATTCACTTACAAATATTATCCAAATGTAGTAGACTAATAGAAACAATCAGTACTGACCTCACTGATTGCAGAAGGGCTGATGTTTGTGTGATGTTCAGCTTTGCTCAGAAAGGTTGCTGACTGTGGAGGAGAGTGTGGAGTGTGTTGTTTTGCGCAGTTGGCTGATGCAGGTGCCTACAGACATGGCTGGCACTCAGCCAGGTATGGATTACAAGCTCAAGAATAAAAAGAGAGAGAAAGCAGTGAGAGAAAAAGAGAGACAGAAAGAGTGCAGGCTAGATTGACAGTGCATAGAGATAATGAGTGAGAGAGGCAGAGGTTGCACCTGTAACTGCACCTGCTTTTTTGGCAGGACTAGGCAGACAGAGAGAAATGTGTTAGCAGTTTGGCTAAAAATAAATTGCTACCCAGGTTTAGAGTCTGGCCTCAAGTATTCATTTCACTGCCGTTTCATCTTAGCACAAGTGAACCTCATCGGCATCTATTTCAAGACCCCTGTTTGCTGTCTGCTGATCATATTTTTTATCCTTTCCTTATAATACATTTCTTATAACATACTGTGACAGAGACTGCATAAATGAATAAAAATGAAAATTCAGCCATTCTAAAACCACACACTGCTATTATTGTATATTTTGCAAAACACTTTCAAGCAGTTCTTCCACACATTGACATTTTAAAGTTTTCCCAGTCAAGGACTAGCCTGGCTCCGCCCTTCTACGTACTTCCGCTCAATTTTCATTTTCTTTCAGTACTAGGTCTGGGATTGAGCTGTAGTCTTTGGTTTTCTCCGATCAATTTTTTACCGGGCCTATCAGCTAACAGAGGGAGTGGCTGAGAACGATGACGTTGATGTTGTGCGTTATTTTGAGTTGTAGTTCAGTAATGGCAGAGGAGAAAGATGCGAGCGAAGCCATTCGTCCGTTGTGTCAACGCTGCCAAATATCAAGAAGTTAAAGCCGGAGCAAGAACAATCTTTGCTTAGTTTTGTTGGTGGCCATGATGTTATGGCCCTCCTCCCCAAGGGGTTCGGGAAAAGTTTGATTTTCCAGCTCGCTCCATTAGTGGTGAGGCTAAGGCGAACGCTAGGCATACGTCACGACCAAACGTTAGCGATTGGTTATGGCAGATCCAGAGTGACTCTGGGTAGATCCAATTGTTTTAGACTTCAATAGATTACCCACCTATAAGGAAGTTAACGCTTGCCAATGGACTCTATGTACAAATGAAATGTACGAGAGTCTGGTGGGACCAGGCTAGTCAAGGACCAAAAAGGACAATAAAACATCAAAATGCACAATAGATGTAGTTCATATGACCCATGCTCTATATGCCAAAGCTTTCCGAGCTTTGTTTGATCAATAGTCCCAAATCCCAATATTGATCTACTTCGTCACCTTCACCATAGCTCTGAAGTGCACTACAGATGTCATAAGAAGTTGCGTCAATACTATTTTGGTTGCGTCAATGGAAGCACTTTTGGAGAGTTATGGTTAATTATTTATATTTACATATAAATCATTACAAAAAATTTAATTCCATCATCAATTCACAGAACACTGATCGTATAAACACTCAACTGACATGCAATCAAATATGGTCAACAGAAATTTCAAAGCTATCTTTTGGCTTATAAGACTTTTAATCTTAATAAAGATGTATATGAACTAAAGATGTACATGGTCCTTTTTTATCACTATGGACTGTCATAACTTGGACTATGTACTATTATTCAAAATTTCTCCTTTTGTGTTCCATAAAAGAAAAAAAGAAAATAAATAAGAAGCATAGGGTCTGGGACAACATGAGAGTAAATGGTGGCATTTTGGGGTGTATAATTAAATATCATCTTCTCTTCATCCGGAAACACTACACTAGCTTTCATTTGTCGCATGTAAACAGCTACCTTGACTTGGAAAGAGACGGGTTTTTTTAGACCACAATTGTCTCAGCACAGCTTCTTCAGAGAGCTCGCTGCTCACACTGAAGAAAGCCAGCTGTAAACATTGGAAATCAATGTGCCCAGATAAAGCCCAAAGCTTTTACCAAGCCCAAATGGGGTGCGATGATGTTACAGGAAGCCTGAAAATATGAGTAAGAGCCTGTGTAAGACCTCTGGGGTGCTTGCAGAAGAAATGGGAATAAAAGCGTACAGTAAGATCAGAGCTGTGGCCCAGAGGTTAGAGACACACATGATTTAAAACCTTATTTTGGCCATGGAAAATGCATTTTCCACATTTCTTCTTGTCATTTCCTATCCTCTTTCCACTATTGAATTGAGGATTTTTTTGGGAGGAAAATAATACCTTGTTAACAGTGTATAAGTGTTTACATATTACCCCCCCCCCCCCACCTCCACCTCCCCCTCCCCCTCCACCTTCATCTTCTGCTCAAGGGAGTGAATGTCTTTTGATTCCCTCCTTCCCAGCCTTATCTTTCCCTGAGCCTGCCACACTTTTCTTGGAAAAACTGAGGGCTCACATGCAGCCTGTAGTTTTTTTTTTTTTTTTTTTATCAGCCGTGAGCGTCACACTGTCACACGTGTGTATTCTCCATTTTGAAAGGAGCTCTTTATCGTTATGAGTCAGCTGCATGTTGGGAAATTCAAACAGAGGCTTTTTGGGAAATCAGTGGAGTGCTTATCATGCTCAAATAAAGCCTCAATAGCACAGCAGGAGAAGGGAAGAAAAATGTGAGATGAGGACGTTTGCTCTGCGGGTGGACATTTCTGAAAACATTGTTTTGTGACAATTTCTACTTTCTCAAGCATAATAGAAAATAAATGGTGGCCCTCGCTTTGGCATATCACATTTGATTTGTTCATTGTCAGGTTGTTTTTTTTTTAAACAGATGTCTTTCTCCTGGGTACTATTGAACAAAGTCTATTTTTAGATTATATTATCTCAGTTTGTGCTGCCCAGAACTAAGAATATCTGCAATAAATCTCTCCTAGAAAGGATAATTGTACTGTAATATCAAGCCCACTGTTTTAATATTGCCGTGCCATATGTTTAATATTAAATATTGTGGTTTGTGGTTGTTAGAACAGAATTGTGTACTTGCAGGTCAATGGTTTTCAGGTAGATTTTGGCAAAAAGTGGCAAAAGTGACTCATTTAAATTTAGCATTGTTTTTCTCAGCTGTCTACACTCCTGTCACTGATCCCCCTTTGAGTCACAGTTGTTTGTCTCACATTGTACAACTCTTATAGAGCATCAAAGCATCACATTGACAATACATTGACGTTTCATGCTGTTAGGTGCAAAACATATCTAAACGAGGCCATGCGATTTTAATCTGTGTTTGTGAAGACTCTTTTGACTTTGATCACATGGTATGTCTGATCATATGTGCTGTGAATTCCTCTTTCTCTGAAGTTGAGCCAGGATAGGACACTTACTTACGCTTTGTTTTTATCTACTGCTAACTTCACAAAGGCTTACCTTTTGTCACTCTAAACAGAAATTGTCTATTTACATTTCTTAGCTTTTTGCTTTGGATAGATCACCCATGGTACGCAACCTCACTGATACCTGATATGGTAAACAAAACTGAAACACTGTCCGATGATACAACAGCCCTTTTGAGGAATATGCACTGCTATAAAGGACGGGAGTTACACTTTCAATTTTTTTTTTTAAAACAACAGTGCATATAATATAACAGATGAAACTGATATCCTAATCCTGATCCTGCATACATTAATTGTTTAGAACTTTTTGGAGCACCATGATGAACACCATGAGGATGTCCATGACAGAATGTCAGTCTCACTCTCTCTCCATACGTTTATTGGGCTGTCTGTCTTGCCATTCAGCCGAGGGTTCATCTCAATTAAATCAAAGAGCATGCAGAATTCACCAAATCAAATCAGCCAATAGAGCTAAATGAATCATGGGAAGCATAAACTTGATGTTGGCTCTGCATACCCGTGTGCTGTGCAAGTGTGTGTTCTTTTTCCATGGCCCGTGCTATTACTGTAGGTCTTGTCTAATCAGATTACATTTTATACACTTCTTGTCCTGAACCAGCAATAAGCACTTTTATAAGCCCTGTTTATGACACTCGCAAACACATGAATTCATTGAAGACGGTGGTGCTTATTTTAAATTATATAGATCAGTTACATTAAGTCTCTCGTAAAAGGCTCTCGCTAATATTATTACAACAATATTTCTGGCAAAATTGGCTTTACTGATTTGTTAAGGAGTTTAAGGTGTGTTTGTCTGTGAAGCTAAAGGACAACATATTATGTATTTGCGTGCTCCTGACTTAATGGCATTTGGACACTCATTTATGAGAGAATAAAATCTATTTACATCAGTGAATTATACTTTCTGATTTTATATCTTGGGCATTTTTTTCCATCACTGACCATTATTGGCCATTTAGATCAACAACATTTGAGATTTTATTGCCTTGGAATTGGAGAAAATGTGTGCGGGTTAACTTTTTGTCACCCAAAAAAAATCCACTTTTCATTGTGAGGGTTCATTATAGTAATAGAGTGACATAATATCACAGGCATGCAGAAAAACAGATCTGTGTGGTCCTGTAAACAGCGAGGAACTCAGAATGGAAGGTCAAGTCTGTGGAGAACATGCTGATGTGGAAGACAGATGATTTTGAAAATGTGCATTTGTGCTAGAAAGCCAGTGCTGCAGCATAACATGGTGACATTAATGCAAAAATTCTGTCATCATTTACTCACAATCATGTTGCTCCAAACCTGTAAGACTTTCTTTCTTCTGTGGAACACAAGAGGACATTTTGAAGAACAATGGGGTCCAAAATCATCAGAGCCCATCACTGTGTTGACATACATACATACAAACATACATATTACATACATAAATAAATTAAATTTGTGTTCCAAAGAATGAAGTCAGACACATTCAAATATGAAGACCTAAAATTATGTGTTATGTGTTTTAATAACATATAAAATAATAATTTATTTTCTGCATGGCATGCATAAATGACAGGAAATTTTGCAATAGTACTAATCAACTGAATATGTTTTGAATAACCAATAACCAGGTTTATATAGTTATTATTAATACATCCAATTTATTTAAATCACACATTTTACTTGAATCTTGCTGATTCCACAGCTAGCCATATTTAAATCAAGTTTTTAAGTGAATAAATGTAATGTTTTCACAATTGACCGATTTATGCTTATTCTAAATTGAATACAATCCTTTTGAAAACATGATTATTTAAATAAATTGATGCAAATACTGAACAACATTAGAATGATGACATCATTTTAAATTGTGGGTGAACTATCCTATTACAATTTGTTTTGGGTGACTAAAGCACTAAATACAGATTCGCATTACTCAAATAATGTTCGGAGGTAGTGGAACACACATTCAAGAAATAAATTGCTGTGATAAGTCACAGTTGCTGAACTCATATTATATTTAACCCAGAATATCCCTTTAAATTGTGGTAAATCTAATTATGTGGTTCATTGGTGTTTATTGATGCGTGTAGCATATACAATTATATATTGTACTGTATTGATGAACTGTGTTTGTGAACATGTTTGAGTGGACTGTGAATGCTGAAAACATTAGCTGTGAATGCTACTCTTCTGGAGTCGGGCCAGAGTGCTGTGGGTTCCTAATGTGAAGAAACAGCTTTCAGACCTTTCATTATTCCAGCAGTTTCCTCCGGATATCCAATGAGAGTTGAGGGGGAGGGAGAGATGGAAATCTCCCACAATCATGTGCTCATTACAGTCCCTCTTTACATATATTACACAAGGGTCTCTAAGAGAGGTGGAAGCGTATGACTTTCGTCTCATTTTAGGCTGCATAAATTAGGTCATCTGGGAACACTTCCTATAACCCCCAATGTACTTGTTACATGGTAAGAAGCTAATATTACTGGCCGTTTACACAACATAAAATGGAAGACTTTTTATTTGTTTTAGCCGTTCATTTACACAACAACTGCGTTTTGGTGGCCTGAAAATGCAAACTTTTGAAAACGGGTTTTGAAGTGCAAGTTTTGGAAAAAGACACCCTTATCTTCTCTGTGAAAACTACAAAAACGTGAATCTGTGAAAACCTGTTATTTTTTTTTTATTGAAAGCATACAGATACTGTAAGAAATAAGGGGGGCATACGGACATCATCACAAGTGGTTATAAGAATTACACAAATCAAGACAATATGACATAGTGTCATCATGAAACATTAAAGGTTCCACACAATAGACTCAATGATGATATTTGTTTTCAAAGCCTTTGTGCTGAATGGTGCAATATTTGAACTGGGAAATGCTAACTTTAGCCTGCTAGCATTGAAAGCATACGATCCCACCCTCCCGGCAAATCATCGTCCAAAGCAACGTCTCCTCCAAAACACACGAACGCTCACAAGCGACCAGAAACATTTCTTGGATTACATCAGTTGTCATTTACTGATGAGAAAACTTTACAGTACAGTGAAGGGAGAAACAGAAACGTTTGCTTACATACATAAGTATGTGATTGTGAAATTATTCTAGTTGACTATTACTATGAGATTACTCTAATAGTTCAGAAGTTGACCCATTGACATAATGGAAAGAATGCACTGTTTTTCAGCTTTATTCATATGCGATTTCAGGACATAGCATCAACATAGTCGAATCTCACTGAATTATATGCATAGGGCAAAGACAGCGGTTTATAGACCTGTACTGTCAAACCTGAAATGTAGATACTTGCCACTTGTTGTCAGTTCAGAAGGAAATTTAGGTTGTTTGCCTGCATTCTCACTCTGTCTGCACATTAACGTGAAACGCGCTGATGACGTATGATGTATGCGTGAACAGGCTGCGCAAACACACGTTGACTGACAGGGCTTTATGGTCCAACACCTTCCACAGATGATACATATCTATACAAATACATTTAGACAGCTTAACGTAGTGATTGCTATCAGGATAGGTGGAGACTTTCAGCCAGCATAACAAAAAAAAATTCACCTATTGCCCCTTTAAAGGAAGTTAAAATTGACTTTATATCAGAAGAGAACATTCTAAAATTTCTTCCTTTGTGAAGATGACATTTACCCAGAAGATAATGTAATAATACAGTATTATCAATATTAACATCCTTAGAATAAAAAAAGGATAGATTTTGTAACTTGTGTCTATAGGCATGTGTTTCGGCCCGAGTGCACTGTAGTGATATAATGCGTATGTACGCAGGCGCATACTATTTCTTTACAAAGTGACATTGCCAACTACTTGTCTGGCATGCATAATACAGTGTTATTAGTTGTTTTTGCAGATCCATGTGAACGGGGATCGTTTTGATAGCGTTGTCATCTGTACAAAAATGTCAAAGAATCATCTGTAAAACTTTTCCGTTTATAGCACATCGTTGTCGTGTAAACGTACCCTTAGTCTCTCTGTTTATCCAGTGGTTACCAAAGTCGGCCGTATCCGGTCCGTATCCAGATCAGACGGTGTACCTGCATCTAGGCATGACCACACAGCCCTGAATGTCACCAGAGACCGTGCCTACTAGATGATAATCTATGAATGCCTAGTCGACAGGACAGAGTAGATCCTCAGCAAAGACCAAAGAAGAAGCAAAGAAGTTCTCTGCACAGACCCTATGGCCAGCTTTAGCTCCAAAATGGCAAAATGAATCCGATCTTCAAGCAAAAGGATTTGAATGCCACCGATCCACAATCTGATTTCTGACTTGTGTTGTAGCCTGAATCATAATGACACAATGTTTGTTTGTTGGCCAGAGGAGAACTGGCTTCTTGACTGGGCCTAGTTATTTTCTTTTTTTCTTCTTCTGTCCATTCTGTCACCTGATGGAGTTTGGGTTCTTTGTCACTGTTGCCTCTGGCTTACTTAGTTGGGGACACTTAATATTCAACAATATTATTGATTTGAATGCACTAACACTATTGAATGAGAACTGAGCTGGACGATGACATCACTGTTTTCTGCAGAACTGCTTTATAGATCCTTACAATGGAACATCTTGGTTACGTATGTAACTCCTGTTCCATGAGGAGGGAACGGAGACGTTACGTCAGTGAGTGACAAAATGGGGGTTTCACTTAGAAGCCTATTACATTAGAGTTTTAGAAAATGAGCCAATGCCATGAAAATGCCTTGGTTCTGCGGAATTTGCATGCCGCGACTCCGTCCCACCGCGTGGGTATAAAAAGAGGAGCGCTGGCAATCTCGCACTATGTTTTCCTGCTGAGGAGCTGAGACTGAACTCCAGGCCGTTCCAGCGGTACAGTGGTTGTGGCAGAGGGACCTTCCTCCTCAGGGAACGAGGGTTACATACATAACCGTTCATTCAGTCACTGCAAGTTACGTCAGTGAATGACGAAATGGGGGTGCCAATTTAATCACGCCACATCGGCTGTCTTCCAGTGCCCTGCATAAGTCTGAGCTCCCTGTCGTGAAACTAGCACGGATGAAGGACTCCTACTTAACACAGGAATACCAAGGTACACTGGGAAGCATATCTCAGTGGAAATATGCAACACAATGCCTGCCCGAAGGGAAGACTTAAGAATACACATATGACCCGAGTACGGGATGCATATGGAAGACTCAGAGGTATCCAGCCTGTAGGGTGGAATGTTTCAACCTCGAGAGAGAGGGAAAGACACAAGCTCGATGGAGACTTACCATGGAAATACACATGTGGGGGTAACCCAACGGGGGAACCATGCACATGGAAAACCTAGCCAATCACGAGGGCTGACCAACCGGGCATGCACTCTGGTGATGGCATCATCAGTGTAGGAGGAACTCAGAGAAGAAGGTCTTGAGAAGAAGAATTCATCTGAGTGAAATATCGCACGTATCCAGTCCGAGGAGTGGAATGGCTAGCAAGTGATGACACCGAGCGGGTCCTGTTACCGGCCACTGGAGGCGAGTACATGAGAGGACACTGGCTCCACTCGGAGATTGTAGAATCTCGCAAAGGTGTTGCCCAGCCTGCAGCTCTGCAGATGTCTGTCAGCGAGGCGCCATGTGCTAGAGCCCAAGAGGAAGCCACACTCTGGGTGGAGTGTGCCTTCACACCAAGGGGACATGGTCGACCTTGCTGCTGGTATGCCAAAGCAATGGTGTCCACTATCCAGTGAGACAACCTTTGCTTGGAGAGAGCCTTTCCCTTCAGCTTCCCACCATAACAGACAAAGAGCTGGTCTGAGGTCCTGAAACACTGCGTTCTGTCTACTGTCTACTGGACAGAGCAGTGCCAAGGCTGGGTCTGCCTCCTTTGAGGCCAGCACTTGCAGGTTCATCACCTGATCCCTGAAGGACTGGTGGGAACTTTGGGCACGTATCCAGGCCGGGGTCTCAGGATCATGTGAGAGTTAGCCAGCCCGAATTCCAGGCACGCTTCGTCAATCGAAAAATGCCTGCAGGTCCCCTACCCTCTTGATAGAGGCCAAAGCGACCAGGAGTGCTGTCTTCATAGACAGGATATTTTCTGGGATCATCTCAGCGAGAAGAGCACCAGGTGATGAAGAGGTTCCACTTCAAAGCATAAGCGTGTCTCGTGGACAAGGCTCTAGCTGAAGTGATGGTGGCCACCACCAGAGGTGGTAGGGTACTCAAACCCTAACGTCCCATCCAGGAGCCATACATGCAGGTTCCATAGATCGGGACGTGGGTGCCAGAGGGTGCCCCGTCTCTGAGAAAGGAGGTCCTTTCCGAGCGTGCCCCCGGTCAAGGAATAAAACAGGCTGCAATGGGAAAAGTCGTGGGAGGCAAACAGATCTACCTGTGCATCGCCGAACTGTTCCCAAATCAGCTGAACCGACTGGGGATGGAGTCTCCATTCCCCCGGAAGCAGCAGAAACCATGCTCGTTGGCTGCATGGTTCAGCTCTCCCGGGAAATGAATGGTTCGAAGCGACCTCAGATGCTTCTGACCCCATAGAAGGATGTCAGGCGAGTTGCGACATACGGCGGGAACATAGACCAGTCGGTTGGTGTACGCTATTGTGGCCGTGTTGCCTGAATGGACTAGTACGTGTTGGTCCTTGAGCAACGCCTGGAGGCAGTGCAGAGCCAGGCGTACTGCCAGCAACTCCAGGCAATTGACATGCTAAAGGTGCTGAGGACCTGTCCAAGAGCCCGCGGCAGCATGTCGCTTGCACATGGCACCCCAGCCCATGGCCCATCTGTTGAGACAACAACATGTCTGGAAAATCGTTCTAAGGGTACTCGGGCCCTTAGAAAGGAGAGGTTCGACCACGGGGTGAAGGTCTGATGACAGGCCCGAGTAACTGGTACTTGGAGCGTGCCTAGTTGCCATGCCCATCTCGGGATTCGATCGCGAAGCCAGTGCTGAAGCGGTTTCATATGAAGCAGTTCGAGCGGGGCTGTCGCTGCGGATGTCATATGTCCCAGGAGCCTCTGAAAAAACTTAAGTGGAACCACACTCTTGCAATGGAAATGACTCAGGCAAGTCAGCAGAGACTGCGCGTGCTCGCTCATAAGCTAAGCGCACATGGCAACCGAGTCGAACATACCGAGAAAAGAGATCCTATGCATGGGGGAGAGTTTGCTCTTTTCCCAGTTGACTCTAAGGCCCAAACGGCGAAGTGCCGGAGCACCAGATCCCTGTGTACGCAAGCCTGGTCTCGAGAGTGAGCTAGGAGCAGCCAGTCGTTGAGATAGTTCAGGATGAAAACCCCGTGTTGCCGGAGTGGCACAAGGGCTACCTCGATGACTTTCGTGAAGACATGAGGGGACAGGGCTAACCCACATGGGAGAACCGTGTATGCCTGCGCCTTGAAAGCAAACCAAAGAAACGGTCTGTATTGAGGAAGAATGAATCGTTCTGGCGACAGAGGGGACGAGAGTGGCGAGGCTCGTAAGCGGCTCACACTGCCATCCGCGGCCTCTGAGGGTTCAGAGATGGGAATGTCTGTTCTTTGGAAGAAGAGGTTCTCCCCTGGCCCTAACACAGTTGTGTTGCCACAGAACACTCCAAGGGGGGAACCCCAGTGTACCCTTTGGCCGCGGCCTTATCGAGGGCAAAGAAGGCGGAAGAGGCCGCTGAATATTCGCGAGAAGTCAAAGGAGACTTCCACGATCTCATAATCTCCTCATGCACCTCCGGGAAGAAAGGAAGGGAAGGATTCTCGTCGCCCCAAAAACCAATCATCCAGACGCGAGCACTTGGGACAGGGTGGAGGATTCCATTCCAGCCTGGAATGCGAAACCCCCATTTCGTCAATCACTGACGTAACTCGCATTGACTGAATGAAAGGGAACTGAAATAACACTGAAATTACTTCAGCCGTTCAATCACACTATTTTCTTTAACAGCTGCTGTTTGCATTCATGGATCATTTTCCTGTTATCACTTTAAAGCTGCTTTGAAACAATCGGTATGGTACAGTATAAAGCACTATATAAATAAAGGTGACTTGAATTTATATATTTTTAAAGTTAGATGCACAAATATAATATATTTGTGATGTAAAGAGCCTGAATCGGCTCTAAAATGCAGTTTCCGTGATTGCATGCATCTCGATGTATGGCTGGTTAATGCGGTTCTCCATCATTTGATCCATTTGATGAATTATTGCTGTCATAATAGATAGAAATCTACACAAACATTTCTTTTTAATAAAATTCTCTTTTTATTTTATTCCACAGGCACTAATAGTGCAACAGCAGGCAAATTGCGCTGTTTTGTGAAAAAGACTACGTATAATGAGCCTTCACTACATACACTAATACAAAGAAGGCATGTTTGTGCTGAAAACAATGACATAATTAAAATTTTCACTTCTCAGTGCTATTTGGATCGATTTAGAACCTGGTCAGACTAAATTGTGTGTGTTTACAGAATAAGATGCAGGTTTTTTTAATTAAACACTGCACACAAAAGCGACAAAGCTGTTTGTTGAATTTATCCGTTAAAGGGAAAGTTCTGCCAAAAATGAACGACATGAGGATGAGTAAATCATTACATAATTATAATTTTTGGCTGAACCTTCCCTTTAATGTTACTGCATGGTTTGCGAGGATATAGGAACACATGCTAGTGTTGATGTTGAGTCGGCTGTGTGTGTGCACTGATAGCGATCACAGGGAGGAAGACTTTTATTAGTTGTGTTTGAGCAAACTGCACACATCGCCTCGCTCTCTCTGTTTATCATTCACTTAGTGCCACTTCCTCTCTCTGAGCCAGGCTTTCTCTCTCTCTTTGCTGTCTCCAGTTTATTCTCTCTCTCAACCTTCTCATATCTCGTGTCAAACCCTGGGTGCAGGAAGGAAGTTATTAGTTCAATGAATGAAAAAGTGAAAACAGTTGACAGGAAAAGAGAATATACATTTTGTGTGTATTTGTGTGTGTGTGTTTGTGTTTATGCCTGCTGACACTTGGCAGGAAGCAGTGAACACTCCAGACCGGCTAATAGGAAGTCAGTAGTATCCTTTATTAATGGCAGAGCAGAGAATGAAATGGAAGAGAGAGAAATATTTATTTAAGAGTAAATGAATTATCTGCATAGGCCTCCATTCACTCTCTCAATCATGATTTTGCAGTGTTTTTCTTTTTTTCTCTCTCAGTGTATCTAGGCCAGGACCTAAGGAATATGCTTATAAAGCTTTAAAACTTTATTATATATGGGCTTTGTTAACATTAATACTTGTACACACTGTCACAATATGTTAGATTATAGCCATTCCTTTTGGACCTGCACATATGTCAAGAAATTTTGGTCAGATGTCCTGGGAAATTAACAGAGATTGTAGCAGACCTCAATTTTTCCTTATCCACTCCTTTTGGGAGATCTCATGTTAACCAGTGGTGAAAATAGCTGAGATTCACTGGGGGGAAGCTAGTTGAGGATATATTTTATATTTTTAAACAAGAGATTCAGAAAATCCCACTATATGTATGGATGGAATTTGCATAGCTTTAGGAGGCTCTTACAAAATATGCAAATTCTGCACATTTTGACTTAGTAAATTAATTAAAAAAAAAATAGATTTAAGCTTTCATTGTTTCCCCCCCCCCCCCCCGCAATTAATTCTCTCCGTCATGATTTTGCTGTGCCACTACTCAAGGAATATGCTTACATAAGTTTTTAAACCTTATTATACCTGTGTTTATTGCGTAATAACACTTAACACATAACACATCTTTTATGAGTCGGTTAAATCCAGACTGCTAGTAAAGATCTGAATGACACCAAAACCCAACAAAAAACACACTAAGCTTAATTAAATGACCGTCTATAGATGTGTGTCGTTGAATAACTAGTAAGAGTTATCTTTCCCTTCATCTGTGTCTGTTTCCTGAGATTGTTTCCTTTTATCTCAGGTGTATTTGAAAGGTTATCCAGACAGCAACGTAGTGTCGGCCTAGCCTGGCTCCACCCTCCTATGTACTTCCACTCAATTTTAATTTTCCTTCAATACGTCGTCTGGGTTTGCAGTATATTCGCTGTTTTTTGCAGTATATTCGCTGGGGGGGTGGGGGGGGGGGGGGGGTCAAAGGGGTCAGCTGCGCCCCTGCCTTCGTCTTCAGGCAGGAAATGCAGATCCGCTACCCTCGGATTATGCAGACGGGGCCTATGCCAAAGAACTTTATAAATAATTGCTTGCTGGGCTGTCAATAAATTAATGCTTTGTTACATTATTATATCTCCTGAGACTTTGAGAACCTGAGACTGGTAGAACTAGATCCAAAATTTGTATAATTCAACAAAAAAAAAATCTGGAATGGCGCACAAAGTGAATCAGATTTTTTCTTGCTTGTATCAAAAGCTTATAGGATCACCAATCCCAGATTTTATGGTCCTTTTTTTTTTGTAACCTTTTTGGAAAATTGACAGCTGCTGGTCACTGTCTACTTGGACAATCATGGATTTAGAATGACATGAGTAAGAGTAAATGAATTTGCCATGTTTGTCATATTTGATCAAACTATGTCTTTAAGGAGTGAGATGGAGTGATTATGGAGACTGCTGCACCAGTACACAACCGTCATAAACTTACTCTGCGATTCCCCAAAAAGAGTTTCTCAATGTAGTGTGTCTGCTTCTGAAAGAATTGATCACTTTTCCCACTCCTTGTACCTTTCTCAGCAACATCAACATATTATCTTTTTTATCTGACTGAAAAACGATTGAATTCCCTGTTATTGAATAAACACTTAAAGCTTAACCTGAGTATCATTCACTGATTTACACAATGCAGATCTTAAGCTTTTATTATGTGCTGTGGTTTTTCCCTGTTGCACACTTTTCCTCCTCTATATATTTGTCTTGTTCCTTGGGTATTTCTTTACCTCACTGCTTACACTCTGAACTGTTCCTCATTCCTCATCAGATAAATTCTGGATTATACAATGTGTGTGTGAGAGAGAGATCCTTTAAGAGTCAATATACAGACCTGACAAAACTTTGAGCAAGCAGTGACACATATTTTGCTTTGAATACAAGCATGTGCTGAATGAATTAATGTGAAATGAGAAATGTAAAATCTCTCTTGGTTGACCACATTTGGATCGAATCACCTGAGATGGATGTGGTAAACAGGGCCACGGTGTTCCGATGTTGTTTTCTCTCTTCAGGAATGCGGTCAGGAATGTGTTTGTTCTTGTCCAGTGCTACAAAGGAGAGGGAGGACGATCAACACTTCAACAAATTAAATAATATGAGCCAAGTCTGCGGCAATAACCCATTCATCATACGTGTGTGTTGAGCTTGTGTGTCTGCTTTTCATTAAGCTTATTTTTAGGCCAGATGTTAAGCAACTATCCTGTTCTCTCTCTCTCTCTCTCTCTCTCTCTCTCTCTCTCTCTCTCTCTCTCCTTGTTCTCTTATGCCGCAGCAACGATATAAACTTTTTTTCCTTTTCTTTTCTAAGGAAATCCCTGATTTCAACTGAGTTGAAAGCCAGTACCCAATGGACTTCAATGGAGGTTAGGATCAACTGTGGTGAACTGTTGTAAGGCCCATGTTGATTTGATTAGTGTTTCTTGGTATTTTCCTTATTCAGCCTTACCTGACACTTCAGCTCACAAAAGACTCTTAGCGAATATCCTCAAACAAGGACTCACGCATGACATCTGTTTTCTCCTTCATTCTTTAATCCTTTTTTTTTCCTTTTATTTAAAAAAAAAAATCACAAGAACTAACCTTTGAAAGTAAAACAATTGAATGGGGGGAAAATCTCATTATGAAATAAATGTTTTTTTTCTCTCTCTAATATATAATGGCCACAATCAATATTTTATTCAATACTTTTTTTCATCCTCCTTTTGCCAGGATAACAGCTCTGAGTTTTCTGCTATAATGCCTGATGAGTTTGGAGAAAACATGCAACCGATCAGAGACCATTCTTATATACAGAATCCAAATGTTGTTAGACTCTCCTCTTCCGTTTTCTATAGGGTTCAGGTCAGGGAACTGGGAAAGCCATTGCAGAACCTTCATTTTGTGCTCAGTGACACATTTTTATGATGATGTTGATGTTTGTTTTAGATTGTTGTCCTGATGGAAGATCCAACCACGGACCATTATAAGATTTCTAGCAGAGGCAGGTTGTGATTTTTTTATCTGTTGGTATTTGCTAGAATCCATGATGCCATGTATCTGAACAAGATGTCCTGGACCTCCAGCAGAAAAATAGGCCCACAACATTAAAGATAAAGCAGTATATTTAACCATGGGCAATGCATGGGGTACTTTTTATGCTTGCATGCACCAAAACATCTCATGGGTTTACTGCCAAAAAGCTTTTTTTTTTTTGCTTCATCTGATCATAGAACCCGTTCCGTTTGAAGTTCCAGTTGTGTTTGACAACTGAATATGCTGGAGTTTATGTAGGTGCTGTTTGATTGATTGATATTTTTTTTAAAGGACAAGTTCGGTATTTTACACTTAAAGCCCTGTTTTAAGATCGTTTCTGATTAAATAGAATGGTTAAGATTGAAATTTGGACAAATGCTGCTGTCCCGAGAATTTTCGGTTTCTGTGTTAGCACCCCCCCACCTCCACAATGGTTTCATAGGGGCACTGGAAGAATCATTCATAAAATGCATTAAACTTTAGTTTACAAAGACGTGAAACTCACCGAGTGGTCTGGGGTGTTCACTGATATGCTCACACAAAAATTGCTGCACAAGATGCTTTCCAACAGGTTTTATTTTAGTTTTTGTCCAACCCCATTGACTTGTATTGGATGTTCTCTGAGGTACGGTATTACTCCGCCGCCGGAAATGAAAATGGGGTTGTTTGTATTCTTTCTGTAGTCTTATGCTGTCGCGGTATCGTAGGCTACGCTATCCAAACATTGGCAAAGGTGCATTATCGCCACCAACTGGGCTGGAGTGTCTATTATTCAAGCTTTCAACGGAAGAATGTCCGGTTTTGAGGCATTTGGAAAAATAGGTCCACAGTTTTACAACGAATGGTAAAACACCTGTTGGAAAGCATATTATCAGTGAACACCCCAGACCACTCGGTGAGTTTCACGTCTTTGTAAACTAAAGTTTAATGCGTTTTATGAATGATTCTTCCAGTGCCCCTATGAAACCATTGTGGAGGTGGGGGGGTGGGGGGGCTGGGGGGGTGCTAACACAGAAACCGAAAATTCTCGGGACAGCAGAATTTGTCCAAATTTCAATCTTAACCGTTCTATTTCATCAGAAACGATCTTAAAACAGGGCTTTAAGTGTAAAATACCGAATTTGTCCTTTAAATTTTTTAAGAAAATCTATTTTCTGCAATTATCCAGCAATGATCCTTGGAGAGTCATAAGACACTTAATCTAAATGGTTTCCACAAAAATATAAAGCAGCATGACTTTATGACAAACTTTTGAATGGTAGTGTAGTTATAGTAGTTTTACTTTTAAAAAATGTTAAAACTAAAATAAAAAAAAAATTATAGATTGAGATGTGTACACTCATATGTATTGTTATTGCGTATTGGTTGATGGTTACACCACATGACAAGTTTCAAGTCTGAATTCCAAAGAAACTTGAAAATGGTATAAAAAAGAGAAGAATTTGGCATTGGTTTTCCTTTTAATTACTGTGACCTTAAGGACTTTCAGGTAAGGACTTGAGTACAGCACTGACAAAATTTGTTCCGGATTGTGAGCAATATTTACTAGCTTCATGATCTTCATAATCTCTTGCAATGTTAATTGTTCCACCCTATAAAAAATTCCTCATTATGAGCACCACCCAAAATTACTGTGGGAAGGAAAGATGCATATATCAACATCCTACAGTAGAACACAGTGATCCAGCTCACCATTTTTCTTTCTACTAAAAACACAAATAAAAAATCACCCAAAGCCATTAGTTAAAAGGGCCAATCCCTCTGCCAGGGGCCTCAGAGAGAGCCATTTGTCCCTGTAAGGAAAGGCCGAGTGAGGGATGGGGGCCAGCAGCCTGCCTCTTTTGTCTGCCTGCTCACACAGAGGACATCCCAGATGGATGAGTGGAGGGAGGGGGGATGGGATGGGATGGCATGGGACAGAAAGAGGGATACAAGGAGAAGAGAGGGACAGACAGTCAGAAGGGGTGCTTTCATCTGATCCATCATTGCTCCTTCTTTTATGCTCATAACCAGAGTGTGTGTGGCTCATCAATTCCTGCTTTTCAGTTTGATATTCAGTGAGCCATTTACTCAGAACGGTGAGTGATGTTGCAACACATATCAGGCTAAAGAATCAAATAGCGGTGCTTTGGGACGCTAGTCCGGTGTATTGAATTAGGTACCGCCTGTAGTATTTTTCAGTGCCTCCTTGTTTAAAAGGCTTAATGTTAGCTTTGGTACAAAGAGGCTCCATTACATATTCATTGGGTCATCAAAACATTGAATCTAAAAAAGTCAGTACAGTACCACTGTTGGTATCAATACTAAATCAGTACCTCCATATACAGTAAACAGATGGATGGTACTGTAGATAGATTTTCCTATCAACAGGACTTTTTACTAAACCAGTAACTGAACTAGACATGAAATCTGTCATGTACATGCAGGTAAGGCCCATCTTTAAATAATGTACGGTCACATAATAATCTGTTGAAAAGGCCATAAATGTCCATGTTGAGTTTTTTACTGGTATGAGCTAGTATAGGTGTTTATTACTCAAGCAGCTGCCTGTTATCTACTTTTGTAGGCGAGACAAAGCAGGCAGCCCTAAACAACAGGATGGTTGGCTGTGTTCAGAATGCAGTACTGGATTACTACTGCATATTATTTAATGATGTATATACAATTCACTTATATTTGTAATTATATAGTATATAAACAGGTCAAAAGTTTGATAATTTAGGGTTTTAAATGCTGTTGAACAAAAAGTGAGGTCATGTGACAAACATTTACACACACACACACACACACACACACACACACACACACACACACACACACACACACACACACACACACACACACACACACACACACACACACACACATATATATATATATATATATATATATATTATCTACTTGACTACTTGACATGACTTCATGATTTCATTACAGTGTTGCGTGTGTACACTGCTCATTTGGCTAATAGTATGTCTTCTGGGTTTTCCATGTAACCGAAATTTTACATACTGTACATACTATATCTTGCAGAGATAGAAAGATAGAATGGTAGTATGCTTTCCTATAACCTGACCATTTTTTTTTTTTTTTCTCAAAAAAGAGTGTTTGCAAGAAAGAAAGAAGAAAGACACAATGCTATTAGGCAATATTAAAGCCAAACAAATGCACTTACACACTTGGAACTAGTTACATGATAGCTAGTTTAGAATTCAGATGCAGAAAGGCTAGAATAAATATTTGAGGAAGGGCTACTTCCGGTCCCGGGGCCCTGCCTGTTTGAAGAACAATATTAGCTGTGTGTTTTGCTGGAAGTCTATCCCAGTCAAGAGGGAGGAGATATAGCACAAGAACACCGAATGAAATTAATAGTCTGATCGATGACGTTCATGTTGACATATCCTAAAAGATTGATATTGATGGCTGTTTCATTTGCAGTCATTTGTTTTCATTTCATTATGTGAATGTGTTTACCAGCATCTGTGGGTAGAGTCTCTCTTGTGTGGTTATAGGCTGATGAGCGGGACTGCTCCTAATTATTTATTTGTCCCTCCCCCCAGCACAATGACTCTATAAAATATTCATTCTCTAAAGGCTTGATTCACACTCATCCACCCAGCCCCCTACCAGGGGCGGGTCGCAGATCCACACATGTGAATGTGTTTGTCTACATACCTGCTGTTTTGTCTGTCTGTCTGTCTGTCTGTCTGTGTGTTTGTGTATCTGCTTCTTTTGTGTCTTGCAACAAGCAAGAACAAGGAAAAACAAGCTAAAGAAAATGAAAAGTTTAGATGGAGAATGAAATACACCACTGATTCTTAAGAAACAAATCCCACAGCTTTATCTTATGGCTAGATCCTCACTAGAATCACTAGATCATCACTTTACACACATTTTAAAAATGTCATTGGATTTTTTTGTTTGTGTGATCGAAGTTATGGCATTACGGTGTCACTGCTGTCAAAACCACCTGTCCTCATATATATATATATATATATATAGCTCTGGAAAAAAATTTAGAGACCACTGCAAAATTATCAGTTTCTCTGGTTTAACTATTTATAGGTTTGTGTTTGGGTAAAATTAACATTTTTGTTTTATTCTATAAACTACTGACAACATTCCTCCTAAATTCCAAATAAAAATATTGTCATTTATTTGCAGAAAAGGACAACTGGTCAAAATAACAAAAAAGAAGCAGTGTTGTCAGACCTCGAATAATGGAAAGAAAATAAGTTCATATTAATTTTTAAACAACACAATACTAACTTAGGAAGAGTTCAGAAATCAATATTTGGTGTAATAACCCTGATTTTCAATCACAGCTTTCATGCGCCTTGGCATGCTCTCCACCAGTCTTTCACGTTGATGTTGGGTGACTTTATGCCACTCCTGCTGCAAAAATTCAAGCAGCTTGGCTTTGTTTGATGACTTGTGACCATCCATCTTCCTCTTGATCACATTCCAGAGGTTTTCAATGAGGTTCAGGTCTGGAGATTGGGCTGGCCATGACAGGGTTTTGATCTGGTGGTCCTCCATCCACCCCTTGATTGACCTGGCTGTGTGGCATGGAGCATTGTCCTGCTGGAAAAACCAATCCTCAGAGTTGGGGAACATTGTCAGAGCAGAAGGAAGCAAGTTTTCTTCCAGGAAAACCTTGTACATGGCTTGATTCATGCGTCCTTCACAAAGACAAATCTGCCCGATTGCAGCCTTGCTGAAGCACCCCCAGATCATCAATTGTCAGCTTTGTCCAACACCTGGTCGTCTAATGGTTAGACGGAGAGGCCTACAAGCCACATAGTCTCGCACCTACTGTGAAATTTGTGGAGGATCGGTGATGATCTACTGGGGTGCTTCAGTAATCCTATTTTAAGTTCCTCTGAAATCCTCCACCTCCCCAGCTCCACCTGCCTAGATCTGCTACAGGATTTATGCATGTCTATATATGCAGCAGCAGCATATCTTACATGCTCACAGCAGATTGTGAGCATGTAAGATATGATCCAACACTTGATCCATTAATACTACCACTTTCCTTTCTCTTCTCTTCTACTCTATATAAAAAAAATAAAAAATAAAAAAAAATAAAAAAAAATTACATATACTGTGTTAGACCAAACTGGGAAGGGAGGGACACAGCACCTGCAAATGGTTGTCCCATTGTTAGTTTAACTGCTTCTATTGCTCTCCTCCTTTGTAAGTTGCTGTGGATAAAAGTGTCTGCTAATTGATTAAATGTAAATGTGAAATGTAAATGTGTTGTATCTATTAGCAGTAGCAAGTCCTTACTTGCTACTGGATGAGGCTGGATGAGGCATTTAGTGAATGAACAATTAAATTCAATAAAAAAATAAAAAAAATAAAAACCTAGTGTAACTGGACAATATGTGATGCGATCTGGGAAAACCGTTTTCAGCAAGGTCTAAAAATAAGTCGAATGTGTTTTTTTTTTGTTTTTTTTTTGTCAAAATTGGGTTTTCATTAAATTATTATTCTATAACATCTTGTCTGTCATTTATGAATATATCTTGGCAAAATTCACTAGTTTAGTGCAGAAAAATTGCGATTTATAGTGGCAAGCTGAAAAGACTGTGTCTTTCTCTTTAAGAACACGCACGGCGGAGGTGCAAAAAAACAAAAAAACAAATCACCCACAGCTCTCCTTCTCTTAACACTACAAAGACAGTTCACCTATCAAAATAAACCACATAGCATCTAGAATAAGGGTATATCAATGCACATTTCCCGCCAGTCCTGAGTAAACTATAAAGGCATGCAAGTTTTAAAAAAAATGTTTTATCCAGAACATTATCGTGATGCGGAGCGGAGCACAAGAGAACAACGGAGTCTGAAGTAGCTGCTCGCTTAAAAGATCGTGCTCGCCTCTCAATCGTCTAATTTCAAAACAGTTTTCACAGGATGAATTTTTAGTTTGTACGCTTTTGAATGACACCTAATCTATGATGACTACTAAAATATGTGATATGAAAAAAGGCAATAAAAAAAGAGCGCCAATCGTCCCGCTAGCAGGACGTGACAGTTGATTAAACCTGTTTTTCTCAAAATTCCGTTCCTGAAAATCATAGCGATCAGCCGACTTCAGATAACCATAACTTTTGTTACCGACAAACGATGAAAGAAATAAAAACAGATTTGGAAAGGACTTGAAACCATATAAAATTTCACCATGTGATGGGTTTTCCCTGATCGCATCACGTATTTAAAGACAATAGTTGAGAGAACCTAAAACTGTGAATGCATCAAGTTGTGTTGAACATTTATGTTTTCTCAGCAATTCCTTTGGGGTGTTGACATTGAGAGATAGACAAGGATAGACATTTAATAAGAAAATTAAATACGCACAATGATGCATCAAAGCATGAATGATGAAGACATTTGAACATTTAACAGATTATTCCGAAATATATCCTTGATACATTGATACAATTTTTTTTTTTTTTTAGGTCTGTTGCCTGTTTTGTCCCATAAATCACTGATATCCACATAATAAGATGTGATCTATCACACGAGAGATGCATGGGCCCTATTTTAAGATCTAAGTGCATGGTCTAAAGCACACGGTGCTTTGACGGGATAAATGGTCGGTGCGCCCGACACATGGTCTAAAAAAGTTGTCCCTATTCTCTTAATGAGTAATGGGTGTGTTTTGGGCGTAGTGTGTAAACCAATAAACCAATCAGAGTCTCATCTTCATCTTTAAAAGCCAGTTACGCTCGTGCCATGGCGGATTGCTATTTACATGGCGGAATTTGCAAGCAGAAAGACTGAGCGCTTCTCCAGAGAGGAAACGGATCTGCTTGTGCGCGAGGTTAAAGTGCGCACGCAGACCATCTACAGGACAAGCCGGATTTCACCATCTTGATATGCACAATTATAATTGTAGTAGAGTTACAAATTCCAGGAAGGAAGAGGACATGGTCGGCTTCGGAGATCGAGGGGGTTTTATTAAATCAATTAGGAAACAAACAAAAACAACGTGGTCGCGCGCTCCGTGCTCTTGCATACAAAATCCAAAGTCCTCGTTTTCGTGCTGGTCCCCGCTCGGTTGAGCTATGTGCGTAAATTGCAGTCTCTTAGTCTGCTTAGCATTCCAGTCACAAACGTTCCCCCGACCTCCAGTACTCTCCTCCCAAATTATGTTTTATACGGTCTCTCCATGCCAATCACTGAAACAAGACACAGGGTTAGACCCATGGACTTCGTCTACAACGGTTTCCCGTTAGCGACCACAACTCTTTTTCTTCATAGGACGCTTCCAACGCTAGGCGCCGCTAGATGCTAACGCGTTAAAGTCGCGTGACGTCACCCATAGGAATAAAGTGGAGCGCGGCGCAACAGAAGTGTCGCACGGACAAGTGGATCTGCACCGTGAGAGCGTGTGGATCACGTGACATGAAGCACGCTCGGTCTCTGCCTCAATGTTGATAATTCAAGACAGCACGAGAACTGACTGCGCATGCGCAAATCTACGTAAACTACGTTCTATGGACCAAAGAGGCACTGCTAACCTCTGCCTCAATGGCCATGGCCTTGAATTTTCTGCATGAAACAATGATTTTTAGGACCAAACAATGGCAAAAGGAGTATATTATATGTGTATTCCTGAAAATCTTTGTTACAAAAATTAATATTTGGAATAAAATAAATGCAATTAATAATGTGGTGAATTAATAAAGCTCTTGTAATTAATAAATGTAATGTCAACATTTCCTTTGGTGAGGCACTGCCTACCCTGCCTACCCTGACTGCACGTCCCTGGTGTGACCTGAACGGCGTGGTACAGGCTGTATTTTCTTTAGATAAAGGCGATAAGGGGATCTGCCAGTATCCTTTAGTTAAGTCGAGAGTCAAATAAAAATGAGCAGTGCCTAGCCGATCAAGCAGTTCATCAATCCGCGGCATTGGATACGCGTTAATATTCGCCTCTGGCCCGAGATCTTCTTCCGCACTAATCACCGTCGCCAGCATCACTGACTCCACCTTGCTCCTTTTTTTAAGGAGGTTGAGGTGGTAAATTTGATGTGCCCCATTCGAAGTATCTCATAATTGAGATCGTCAACCCGCTGTGTGACCTCAAAGGGCCCTTGCCACTTCACGAGTAATTAGGAACACGATGTAGGGAGCAATACAAGGACTTTATCTCCCAGTGAAAATTCTCTCAGGTCGAGGGAAGGGGGTCAAGGAAGGAGAAACAGAAAAAGAAGAAGGGAGAGAGACAGGAGAAAGGGTATCGCTGACCCTGGAGCACGCCACCAGCTGATCCTCCACCAGATGGATGTCCGAGTCCAGTGCAGTCTATTTCAGTTGCCTCAAAATAGCAACGCACGATCAATTCGTCTGCACACCTCATTTTCAGACCAGCACGCCCATTGGCGACCACAGATGGACGCAAATGCATTTGCTATTTAAACATCGTGGCGCAGGACGTGAAAATGGTAACTGTGTTGGCTGAAACTAGCAAAAAACACTTGCGTCACGCCTGGCACTGCATTGCGCCGGTTGTATGATAGGGCCCAAAGTGTGTGTTTTTTCAGAATGGGAGTGCAGTACAGCACAGCACATGACTAAAAACATGTTATGAGAGTAGAGATCTGGGTCAGTTCTGGGGCAGGTCTGATCTTTCATAACCAGCCATTGTGCCACCCAGCAAAACACAAAACATGTATGTACCCATTAACACTGTGTGATCTTTGTTTTTCTCAGTAAGATACGGCAAGATCAGAGGATCAGTCAGTATTGTTTCATAATGAACGATTACTTGAAAACCTGCCTCTCACTCGTCCACAGTTAGAGAAGTAACACAACAATAACACAACCACAGGATCTTCACAGAAAAGAGGGAAATTTTTATTGTTCCAAATTCAGTCTATTCATTGTCATTTAATTGTCAAATTCAAATGTTAGGAGAAAAAAAATTGCATTTATGTAGGCCTAGTACATAGTGGAGGCCCTGCATATTTATGGGATGGAAAAAATGATGGCTGTCAAAATTAACGTTAACACGTGCAATTATTTTTTTTCAGTTTAAAGTGTTAAAAATATTTATACATTAAAACAAAATTATTTAGGGGGGACAAAATCCAAAAAAATAATTTATAGATCTCCAAAAACAGTATAATACATTTACTTACAAAAAATGTGTCAAAAAATGTTTACTTTAAATCCCCCAAATTCAGCAGGTTCACATAAAAACTCCAAAAACACGATACAAATACATCACATTATTTGTAAGATTACAATAAGCATATTCCAAAGTTAGCTTTTTTTAAATCTTTTTAAAGCCAGGGTATATTTCTTATCGACTTGCTTCCACTTTATGTTTCCTTGTACACCAGATTGCTAATTTAATAAGACCATACAATAACTTTAAAATATTCACTTTCTGCTTTCTATCAACAGAATGTGTTGGACCATAAATGATAGATAACCCATTAGCTTCAAGCTCCAACATTATACAGTACCAACTATATGTTTTCAAGACAAGACATTGACAAAAAAAGACATCCCTCCCCTACCAAGGTGTCTAGCTATGCTATGTGTCTGTTTGTAGCTAATATCCCATGCACAATTTTCCACTGACAATCTCCTACTCATCTTTCAATGGGTCTTTTGTACAGGGACCACCAGCTTCTGTTCGGGGAAGAGCCTGACTCCAACACTGAAGTCCATTTACTTCCCTTCAAATGCTTAAAGCACTTATAATTGCAACACAATTTTTTTTTTTTTTTTACACATAGCAGGACTTAGTTAGAGTTTGGAAAAAGTCCAACTCTGGAATTTTCATCGACCCCAGAAACTTCCTCCCCATCTTCCTGCTTCAAGCTAATTTTGAGATCAGGGAAAACATATGACTCCGTGCAGGCCTTAACAGTGGCTACCTTTAAGAAATCACTCACTGATATTGGAGTAGCTATAGTTTCTAAATCATCTATCAAACTTTGGGTGATAAGTACAGATCTGAAACCAATTCTTCTGCTTCTATCCATATGCATTCTCTTTGTGAGATCACATATTCAAGATATTCCAGCAGAAATCAGTGAAGTTCTGATGGCATCAGATGATCACATAAATCAGTAGATAAAAGATCATTAAAAAAATAAGGATTCTTTTAATATCAACATATCAGGAATATTCCATTCTCCTAGAAAGGAAGGTCTGCCATATTTCCAACATACCTGTACTTACAATATAAGTATAAGGGAACAATATTTTAAGTTTGGGGAATAAAGGGGTAACAACCAGGAGAATTAAAAACATATTTATACTGTAAGTATTATAGAACTAAGGGGTACTTATTCTACTATTATGATATAACAATCTTACATTTGGGAGCAATTTACTGCATACCTTTTTGTAATAATGGTGAACAAGTGCATACTGTAAAGCCTTTTTAAAAAATTACAGGGTACATATCTATGCATTTAAGTAATCTTTTTAACAAAAATGCACTGAAAACGAAAACTATTGCAAATTTTGCTTAAATATTGGAGAAAGATACTCTTGTTTCATAGTGGTGCTTGTTATCCCCTTGTTCCATGTAGTTACAGGGTAAGACTGACATTGCGGGCTGTAAATTAAAGTGGTGCTTGTTACCCTCTTTTTCCATGTAGTTACAGGGTAAGTAAAATAAAAATGCATACACAATCTTATATCACTGATTCGGAAACCTTTATTTATTATACAAGCACCACTTACCCTGTAACCACATCAAACAAGATATATTTCCCAGTATTTAAAAAAATTGCAATAGTCTTAGCTTTTCTTGCCTTGAAACATGTTAGCCCAAACTTAAACCTCTGCACTTTAGTGATAAAAAAATAAAATAAAAAAAAACTATATAAATACACAGATATGTACCCTGTCATTTTTAAAAAGACTAAACAGAATGTATTGGTACACAATTATTACAGTTTTTTACAATCACTTTGCTACTATTTTCAGAACCTTGATGTCATTTTTCAAAACTCTAGACACAAAACTCAAAACGGTTATCACTTGTAACACAGGTTGTCTAATGTTCAAAACATTGCATTGTGCATTCACATCTTTAAAGAAATCTTGCACTTGCACAATCATTGGTTCAAAAAACAAATTTACTGTGAAATACCATTGAAACACAACTATAGATCACCCACACACAAGCAACCGATAGTTTCACTCTGTCATTGTTCGTACAATCATTAACTATTGTAGAACAAAATAGGTGATACAGGTTTCATTATGGTACTACATGTACAGTAAATACCTCTGTTACTGTAAAGTACTGCAGTAGTAGAGAGAATACAGACAAAGTGGAATCATTGAACAAAGTTTGTAATATATTGATGCAAAACACTACAGTACAATCACAACATTGGTTTATTTTAATCAAAGCAAAAATACAGTAATTAGCTATGAAATAGAAAAGAAAAGACAGTACTGTAAACCATCAAATGCAATGAAATAGAAAAGAAAAGACAGTACTGTAAACCATCAAATGCAGTGTTCCTCAACTTGCTTGCACTGTAAGAAATAAAACAGCAGTGATTACTGTACTTCTACATTGTCATCAACTCTGTGTTGTGGATTTGGCCACAGGTTCTCATCTACATCACAATGGATGTTTTCATTAGCCAAACATCTTGGAAAAAACCTTCGGGCATGGCGAATCCAGGCCTGACACTGGTCTGCTGTGATGTCATTGCAGGCGTCATCCATGGCCTGGAGAAGAGTGACTTGTTCATGAGGGTGCCTATCATGAACCTTCCATCTCCATGCGGAGAAAAATTCCTCAATCGGGTTAAGGAAGGGGGAGTATGGGGGTAAATACAGGGTGGTAAATTGTGCATGGGCCTGAAACCATGCTTGCACCACATGAGCATGATGGAACCTGACATTGTCCCAGACAATGACATAGGTCACACCTTCAGCTCTACAAACCTGTTCGAGCTCATCAAGAAAGGTGACAAGGAGAGCTGCATTATATGGTCCAATATGAGGTCTGCGTCCCACCACACCATCTTCTGATATAGCCGCACACATGGTAATGTTGGCCCCACGTTGTCCAGGTACTTGGATGGTTGCCCGCTGGCCAATGAAATTCCGACCTCTCCTCCTTGTCTTGGCCAGATTAAAACCTGCCTCATCCAAATATATGAATTTGTGATGGTCGTCATCAGCATCCAGCTCCATCACCCTCTAAAAATACATTTTGGAAAGAGATTTAGAGATTACCGTACAATGTAGAATTTTTGGGAATGTTTTTACAACAGCCGTCTTGAAACTGAACTTACCTGAACATACTCAGTCCTCATTTGTTTCACTCTGTCTGCATTTCTTTCGAAAGGCACATGGTATAGTTGTTTTATAGATACCTGGTGCCTTTTCAGTATGCGTGCAATGGTCGGCAAACTTATGGATCCCACATTGTTGAACATGTCTTCATTGTCCAAGATATGCTGGCGAATTTCTGTAAGGCGAATATCATTTCTGGCCCGAACCAAATCGACCACAGCCTGCTCTTGCTGGTCAGTTAGAATTTTCCCTCTGCCTCCACTATTTGGCCTAGTCACAATTCTACAGGGAACATTAGAGTAAGAAGACACTTGGTCACATCACCTATTCTGTGATACACATTGGTATGCAGTCATTTGACAATTGAGAGTAGCATAATGTTTAGTGCATGCTGATAACTTACCGGTTCTCATTGCGGAAAGTTCTGATTATTGAGGCCACGGTTGACCTTCTCAGGTTTGGTTGTATCATTGTAGCCGCCTCAGTCATTGTCATGCCATGATTTATGACATGGTCTACAACTATTGCCCGAATTTCATTGGACACTCTATGCTGTTGCTGCCGCTGTCTTGGTCCGTGGCCTTGTCCTCTACCACGTTCCCCCACACCTCTCAAACGAGGCCCACGACCACCTCTCAGAAGGGGTGCCTGTCCTCTACCACGTTCCCCCACACCTCTCAAACGAGGCCCACGACCACCTCTCAGAAGGGGTGCCTGTCCTCTACCACGTTCCCCCACACCTCTCAAACGAGGCCCACGACCACCTCTCAGAAGGGCTGCCTGTCCCCTACCATTCCTTTGACCAACACGTCTTCCTCGTCTTCCTCCCACCACTGCTTGACCTCCATTGTGACCTGGATCACCTGCTGGCTCCATGTTACATATCACTATGCTCTTGCAATTGGATCCCAATCAACTCTTTATATACTCATTCCACAATGTGCCCTCAATCATCAGTAACGAGTTGGCAGAATTGGACAAGCAATTCCAAGGGCCTGCATCTCTACAGTGCAGTACTGTCAATACTTTAAATAGTCTGAAAAGGTGGTACAGTATTTGGGACCATAGACACAGTGTCTGATGAAGCATTACAGTATGATATAAAATATTAGGCTACATCCATGGATATTGTAGTCTAATTGGTTCATGCTCCACGCTAATTGGTGACAATGAATCTCGTTATCTTGAAACTTTCATGATTTACTGTAAACATGGAAGATTGTTTGTCTGTTTCCATACAACTATACATTAAGAGTAACGCAACAGTTACTTATCATTTTGAGCAGTTGTATCAATTGATAGTTAGATCAGTGTAAGGAAATGAATAGACATTCATTTGAAATGTAATGTGTGAATTGCCTTTTGAAATAGTAGTACTTTGATGTTAAGTTGTGTCATATTGAACAAGTGATTTTTGTTGAATGAACGAATGATCTAAGTTTTATGTGTATTGTATCCAAACAATTGAGAAAATGGTTAGAGTTTTGAAAAATGTGCATTTTGATAATTGGTTGTGAGTTTTGTGTCTAGAGTTGTGAAAAATGACATCAAGGTTCTGAAAATAGTAACAAAGTGATTGTAAAAAACTGTAAAAAATTACAAATTGCTCCCAAATGTAAGATTGTTTTAATAGTAGAATAAATACCCCTTAGTTCTATAATACTTACAGTATAAATATTTTTTTTAATTCTCCTGGTTGTTACCGCTGTATTTCCAAAACTTAAAATATTGTTCCCTCATACTTACATGAAAGTACTTTATAGGTACACTATAATTACAGAAAGTTACACTGTAAATTCCTCTTAATTACACAGTACTTTCCGGGCTGTAATCTAAAGGGTTACCGAAAGCAGTTGTGTTTATAACTGTGACAATGAACGCTTACCAGGATCAACTAAATGCTGGATTTTCAAAAATATGTGAATTTTGCGGCTCCATTGTTGCAGTAAACTTGCACAACGTTCTTGAATGAATAATTTATTAGATGCACACCGGTCTGTTAATGTAGGAACATGGACATTAAATTGTCACGCTAAACGAAACGAACTCTGATTGGTTGTGTTAATTGTCAGTCAAACATCCTCTTGGACAGTCCTTGGCCAAGAAAAGCTGCGATAGAGTCCAGCACTTCTGCCGTCAGTCTGAAAGTCTGGCTACGCGAGACTACATCCATCCAGACAGACAAGAGGTTAACAAGGCGCTGAACAGTCAGAAAACTAAAAGTTGCCAATCTGGCCTTTATATCAATGAGTCCCTGTTCCTGTTCATGCACATAGAGGGTAGATGACCTTAGCCAATGTTGTCCTGACCAAAAAAAGTCCACTAGCATCTTTTGTATTTCTCCTTAATCCAAGTCTATTGCTTTACTTCTTCATTCTTCTCTCTCCAAATATCAATATGTTCAGATTGTTGTATAACAGTTTTTAAAGAAAAAGCAGATAAAGGGTAAGGCTCCTCCACATTTCTGTCACCATGGAAATCTGAAATCTGCATTTTCAATCTCTTCCCATGATTAAAAAAAAAATCATTACGATCACAATCGCTAAGAACATTCCTAACCTTATGAAAAATTCTTATACCATGATTTCCTATAGTAGGAGCACAAATATTAATAAACCATACTCTTTATCTCTACTTTTGAAACAAGAAAACATCCTTTTTCTATTTAACATATAGATAAAATATTGATCTTAATCATATTATAAAAGTATTGCCATCTCTGCACTTAAATTGGTAGCATGGCTTAAAATACATTCACCATCCCACCACAAACCCCAATCTGTTTCATTTCTCGCATCACTATGAGTTTCTTGTAGAGACATGACATTAATTTCTTTAGGTTCAATACATTCTTTAAACAAAGCCAGCTTATTCCTTTCAATGTTAGGGTTAGGGTAAAATGTTTTTTTTTTTTTTTGTGTGTGTGTGTGTGTGTGTGTGTGTGTGTGTGTGTGTGTGTGTGTGTGTGTGTGTGTGTGTGTGTGTGTGTGTGTGTGTGTGTGTGTGTGTGTGTGTGTGTAATGACCTATAGCTCTGAAATTAGTTTAATACAGGATTTAATAAAATGTAGAAATTAGATCAATCAAAATGTGTTTTGATTTAAAGCTAAAATATTCAGAAAATATTCTAAAATATTAAACCAGGATTAAGGGTATTTTTATTGTCAATGAATAAATTTCATATTTTAAAAACCATATTTAGTTGAAGTCAATATTATTTGGTGCTGAAAAAATCTGGGTACCCCGTGAAATCTAGTAAATCTTAGGCTTATATAAATGGACAAATTTGATCTTATTTAATCTTTCATATGATGGTTGATGAGCTTGGATTATTTTTATTATTTTACTTTTAAACAATAAATAAAATTCAAGATATGGTTTTTAACACTGATTATAGGCGTCCATACATCCATTTTCCATACCCCTTATACTATACTGGGGTGCGTTTCCCATAGCCAACCATGGTCGCAAGTTCCGTCGTTACCAGAGTTCAATGGAAATTGCGATCATAGTTGGCCAACGATGCTTTTGGGAAACGCACCCCTGGTTGGCTGGTGTGCTGAATGCATTGATGTGCAGTGGGGTAATATCAGCGTAAATACGTTGGGGAACGTTTTGGGAAAGTTAAAATAACAAAAGTTCAAATAAAAATAAAGTTAAATAAATAAAGGAACGTTAGAATAATGTTAGGCTGACTTTAAAATAACGTTAGAATAACGTTCTACAAACCAAAAATATTTTCAATCATGGTCTTTATTAAATTTTAATTAATATGTTCTGCAACTAGAGCACATCTTCGATTGTTGTGCCTAATTCCGGCACACACCTGAAACCTTTCCGAAGAGAGAGAGGCGATGTTCCCCTCTCCGGGATAGACGTCATTGTAACCTCAATTTCATACATAAAATCAGGAAATAATTTTCCACTAACTAAAAAGTGCCCAAAGGAAGGGGAAAAAAAGAGAGAGAAAAGAGAAAGGGGGAAAATATATCGGTTAAACCAGAAAAAAAGATGTGATATGAAAACGAAATAGACTTCCTCCTCGATGAAAGTTGCACAACTACCTTCAGAATGTAGTAAACAAGACAATTTCCTTTCCTTGGCTTCACCAGGCCATTATCTCTGAGATCACACAACAACATTAATCACATGCAAAGAGACAAATAACAAATAGTGCTTAAAGAACTTGTTTTGGGAATTGTTTTGTTGATTAAAAAGATATCGGATTGCAGCAACACATTTACTGACTCAATACATTACTTATGACCAAGCCCTAAAGGGAATTTATGGATATTTTCTGCATTTTCTGCACTTGGTATTATATGTGTTAATCAGAATATGTGTTATATGTGTTTTTTCAGCCAATGTATATTTCCACTGTAACAAATATATAACTGCATGCCTTAAGGAAATATATATTTCAAACTAATAAAAAAAAGCACTTTCCAAAAAAGCACTTTATTTTAAGCACTTTCCAAATTTAAAATACATGTTTGGTATTTAGATTTGAATTACATTAATATTTGAAATTAAATTTTAAGTATAACGTATATAGGGAAATTTATATTCAAATAAATATAAGGAAATATAAGTAGCCTAAATAAAATTTACAGCATTAAATAACATTACCATTAAGTTACTAAAACATTATTTCTGAATGTTCTCTGAACATTCAAAACGACCAGTTTTTTTATATTTTGTTTAATTAAAAAAATTCTTGGTGATGCAAACATTAAAGTAATTTAGACATTTTATAATTTTGCAGATATTATGCTAATGTTACTTTTGAATGTTCTCGTAACATTTAAAAAAGTTAACTAAAACGTTCCAGGGGGGAAAATGCATGAATATTTTATTTGTGCTAACGTTTTGACAACAATATTTAACTTTGAATGAACATTCTATTATTATTATTTTAAATTTGAGAAGAACCTTGCCAGAATGTTTCCTGTAGTTGGGTATGTGATCTGCTAAAAATAAAATACAATTATAAAGATAATATCTTAGTCTTGTCACTCACATGCCAGTTTTTTTAACCCCTGTACTAGATCATTACTGGGAAGCTTAAAGCAGTGCGCCAAAATATTAAATAATTGCACATTGAGTAATTTCTAAGGAATTGTGTGGGTGGAGACCCAGTGTGGACCTGCTTCGCCACTTGATTTGTTTGAATGAAGAACCTAAATAAATCTGCACTTCTGGATAGGTTAGCGGTTCAGAATGATGTGATGATGGCTTTTGTGAATGGGTGGATGTGGTTGTGGGTCATCCCTTGTTGTTTGCGTGCTGGTTTGGGCGTGCGAGAGAGGTCGGAGTCTGGACTTAGCCCCCCGGAAACAGCAAACATTCCCACTCATCCCAGCCAGGCCTGGGAAAGAGCCACAGGCTGCGGCCAAGCGTAAACAAGCAGGAAAGAAGGAAGCAGACACAGAAGAAGAGAGAGGCCACATTCCATGACTTGTCTGAGCAAGGAGAAAGAAAGTGAGAGAGAGTAAGTGAGTGACAATTGGTTCATTCCCACATATTTTCTCAAAGAGTTTCCTGTAAGCTCCTAGACGTCAACATGTTGTTAGACACTGATGAGCCAGAGAATGCATGAGAAACACATGAGGTTGTAAGCTGACACAGAATTCCATGAGAATTCGTGACTCACGGACACTCCCTTATCAACCTGATTGATTTCAGATGTCTAGTTGTTTTTTGTTTTTTGTCCTCAACAGTTTTATACCCATCATTTTTATGTTTGTTTTTGATTGTTTTCTGCAGATGGCTGGCTTTATGTTTAGGAGAAAGTGGAGTAATATCAGAGCTGTGTCTAGCAAACTGTGCACAATATTTATAGCATGACCATATATTTATAAAGGGACAATCACATACAGCTGCCTGCAATGAGAGGCTTTTTCTTTTTTTCTTTTTAAGCATCATTACTCCAGTCATCAGTGGCACATGATCCTTCAGAAATCATTATAATATGCTGATTTGCTGCCAAGAAACAGCATATTATTATCAATGTTGGAAACCATTGTGCTGGTTAATATGTTTGTTGAAACTGTGATACATGTTTTGATGAATAGAAAGAACAAAAGCATTTTTTTTTATTACATCTCATAACCAAATTAAATAGCTCGCTCAACAAGATTTGCAATTTTTCATAATTTTAACATGACCTTGCTAAATAACAATTATTCAAAAGAGATATTTAAAAAATATCTTACTGTACCCAAACTTTATGTCATTCATTTTTATTACATAAAGCATTTTGCGTACTTTGGGGTAAGATGTGCCAGCAGCTCAAAGGATGTTGAGCTTTTCCCCAAAATGCATGAAAAATGGTGGGAGATACTATTATAAAATCTTGAGAATTGTGAATATTGGTGTTCCTTGATGGCTTATATGGAAATACAAAAAAAGCTCACTGTTGCTGACTGATTTTCAGGAGAAGTTGCTAAAGGTAGGTGGATTTGTTGCTGAAAGTACAGAATACACAGTGACATTACTCAAATTAACTGCCCAACTTAGCGAAAAATATGATGTGAATTTTGTTACTTTAGATGTTGTTGTTTTTTACTAACATAAACAACATGTTTTTTTTTGTTGTTGTTTTAAATCGCCTTTTTTTAATTGAGACTTCCAAACCAAACAATTGTAGGCTACTATTAAATGCTCTGAATGCTCTCTGTGTTTAAATGATTTGACAGAAATTATGTTTGTCTCTTTGAACACGACTGCTGCATGCTGCCTCTGAGCCTGGATATGCAGTTATGTGTATCATGTGTTGTGAACGTGAGACAGAGTTATAAGTGTGTGACAGAGAAAATAATTTTTGTGTAATTCAAAGGGAAAATGTTTGCTTTTCAAAAGTTGCTAAAAGTCTCCAAATAATGTTTAACTGTGAATTTTCAGTTTACATGTAACACATTTCTGCAAATTAAATAAAAATGTAAAAAAAAATTGTGTATTCACACACACAAAAAAAACTTTTCTCAGTAGATGTTTGTCTACTGTTGAAATCTGATTCTAAAAGCTCAGTGTGATACACCAGATCATATAGAAACTATCATATACAAAACTGACATTCTTGTATAGTATATAAAGCAGTCAGTGTCAACAAAAACATGAATACTGTATATAACAAATATTTCCCTAGTGAGAAAAAAAAAACTTAACGTTTTGACCAATGTAGCTCACACGATGACAAAAACACTTTTCATTTTGCAGGCACTGGCCAATTTACTGACACAATAAATAGGTTTTGAAGCATGAATACAATATTTTGGGTGAGATACTACATTATGCAGACAGGTAATAGAGTTATGTTGTTCCCTCAAAGGCAAACAGTTGTAACATTTTCACTTAACAGTTTAAAGAATGTTAAGATTGTTTCGAAACATATGCCAAAGCGATTGAGAAAAACTGTAAAAGTTGTGCCAGGTACTGTTCTCACCTGTGTTCCTGCTTAATATAAACTGGGACAAGCTCTCTCTCTCTCTCTCTCTCTCTCTCTCTCTCTCTCTCTCTCTCTCTCTCTCTCTCTCTCTCTCTCTCTCTCTCTCTCTCTCTCTAGCCCCTTTCACACAGAGATTCTGTAAAATACACGGATAAAGTGACCCGGGTTCGTTTGATTTTGGTTCATTCACACTGCCAGTGATTTTCCGGAATCAGAGAGTGCGTTCACACACAACCCGTAAAAATCCCGTAAAGACACGTGACATCGATGTGACTTGTAATCTCAGCAGCGTCTTAAGTTTGCTTATGAGCTGCGATCTCTCTCTCGTGAAACCACGCTTCTGCATGTTTTCACTGATTCGACCATAAACTTGCGCTTTACGTACCATTTCACAGCTGGCGAACGATCCCGGCTTCAGCGTCATCGCTAAGACACGGCATTATTACGGCTTTTGTTCACACAGCGCGCGTTCCGGGACTGAACACGGCAATGTTACTAGGTCCCTAACCCGGCATCGATCCCGGATAAATCCCGGGTCGAGTTTGCGTTTACACAGAAGGCGTTCTGGCAATTTGCCGGGTTCAAAGCGCTGTGTGAAAGGGGCTTCTCTCTCTCTCTACTCTCTCTCTCTCTCTCTCTCTCTCTCTCTCTCTCTCTCTCTCTCTCTCTCTCTCTCTCTCTCTCTCACACACACACACACACACACACACACACACACACACATTAAGTCATCTTGTTTATGTGTTGAAGCAGGTGAGCTGTGGGCGTGGCCTATCTAAGCCCCGCCCCTCTCTGCTGTTCCACAGAGTTCTGGGAACAACAACAAAAGCAAAAGAGGAAAAAGAGGGGGGGTTGGGGGGAGGGGACCATGATCTCACCCCTGAATGCTGGCCAAGTTGATAGTGAGTCATCCCAGGTGTGCTCAGGTGTTTGTGTTTGTCTTTTTTCAGTCTCATGAGCTCTTTGCACATCTCGTGCTGTCTTTGTTCATCGCATGTGTGTATGGAGCAACCCTATTACTCTGCCTGGCTTTTATCGGCATCTGTTTGCCAGACAGATAGACGGACAGAGTAAAGGAGACAGAAAGTGAAAGAGGGTGTCTTTGATAGTTCATCTGTCTGTCTGGCGAGTCTCTGCAGGTCAGATCTGGCCTGCAAAGTAGCAGAAAGCAAGCGAGAGACAAAGCAAGAGCAAGAGCGAGAGAGGGAGGGTGGGAGAGGACTAATCCCTCCGCTGAGCCTGCCTTCACAACAGAAGCAGAAAAAAAAAATATTCTATCACTTACGCAATGCTGAAAGTCCTTTAACAGGCAAACAACATGAATCAGCTGAGAAACCTCACTACGGAAAACACCAGCACAATTACTGAGCAACACATGCTATGACTTTCATATGTCTCAGAGAAGAATATAAAAAAATGGCTTTAATGTTTTGAACAAATGCAATGGATTAGTGAGAAAATTTTCAGGCGAAAATAGTCAGTTTTTTAATTGGTCAGTGCGGAAATTCCATGTGGCCAACATGAACCCGTTGCGAAATCTGGAAATATTTCACCCTCACACAAAATTCACAAACATGTGGATTTTTTGTTAAAATTACTGGATTTCGACTTTATTTAGCACATGCTCTGTAGAGTCACTCTCTGTCTGAGAAAAATGTTTTACTTTGTAAAATATTTTCTACAAAAATGTTTTAAGGTATTTTTCTTCTGCTGTTTAAAGCATTAGCCTTTGATTTTAAACATATATATTTTTTATTGTTAGGCAGTAAAAAGTTAGCATAGCATGTTGCTAACACTCTAGCTGAAGTCAAGCTACTAGTTACAAAAGTTTGAATCTTTAAAATACAGTACATTACGAACATTTATTACTACAATGATCATTTCAAGACAAAAATCACAAATGTCTGCATGATGAATGTCTGTCATACCTTCCACTGCCCACACTGTTTCATGCCATGACTATTCTGATAAAAATGGCAGTTAATCAAAACTGTGACCACAAAAACTGGTTTAGACAGGTTGACTTCTTGGAAGTTGGAAGGTCTGAAAGCAGCTGAGAGCGTTTCACTGTTAACACTTAACCCTCAAGTACTGTATAATGTCCACATAAGCTGGAATAGGCCAGTTTGAGCTCTATGTAATTCTGACCAAAAGTTCAGGCTGTGAAACCATGTGACCTGTAAGTGAAGCAGCAGTGTAGAGCAACACACTACACACATAGCCTACATACACAGCTATATTTTAACACAAGTGCTCAGAAACCTTGATCCCTTCAGCACCATAGCTCTTCCAGTCCCCCCAGGGTACAGTGTAGTATATATGGTGATTTTGGGACTATGTCTAACCAAATAATATCTAACTAATATGTTGCACTTTAGCATGTCTCATACACTTAACATGATTAGTTTAACCCTCAGATGGCTTGTACACACACACACACACACACACACACACTCTCTTTCTCTCTCTCTCTCTCTCTCTCTCTCTCTCTCTCTCTCTCTCTCTCTCTCTCTCTCTCTCTCTCTCTCTCTCTCTCTCTCTTTATTAAAGCTCATTGCACAGCAGGATCAGCGCACACTCCAATATAACAGGCATAGGGATATAATATGCAACTGAAAATGACCCTAGATCAGCATAGTTACTTTAATGAGTTGCATAGATTTGACCCCAGGAATAATGTTTCTTTTGAGATGTCCAATATTTATTTTTCTGAGGTTTTTCTGTCTGTAAAATGGAACATATCCATTTGATCAATAAGTTGTTGGTTACAGATGAATTTAAATTAGAGATGCGTATGTTATAGCACAAAAATATATGAATTAAAAGATTTAATTTTTAAAATATGTAGTCATTCCATTATAATTCTTGGTAACGCTTTAGATAAAGGTCCAGTTCTCACTATTAACTAGTTGCTTATTAGCATGCATATTACTAGGATATAGGCTGTTTATTAATACTTATAAAGCACATATTAATGCCTTTTTCTGCATGACCATATTCTACATCCCTTAATCCTACCCGAATCAGCAACTACCTTATAAATGAGCAGTAATAAGGCATGAAAAGGCCTAGTTAATAGTTAGTTAACAGTGATAATTTTACACAAATCTAAAGTGTGACCAAATTCTTTCTTGATAAAATAAAATAAAAGAGATTTTAACTCATGTCAAATAATTGGGTAAGTCCCAAAAACTCTCAAAATCACATCATGACATTTACAAGAATAAGGACAATATAAACATGTAAACTATGCAAAAAATATTAGAGAAATCAAACCGTATTGTCCCCATACAATTATATATTATGGTTTATTAGTACCGGTACTTATAAAGCACATATTAATGTCTTATTCTGCATGACCATATTCTACTGTACATCCCTTTATCCTAATGCCTAAACTTAACAACTACCTTACTAACTATTAATAATCAGTAATTAGAAGTTTATTGAGGCAAAAGAAGTAGTTAATAGTGAGAATTGCACTTATATATATATATATATATATATATATATATATATATATATATATATATATATATATATTTGCACTTATATATATATATGGACAGTCTCCTTGGATCAGCCTGTTATGTATCTTACTTTAGAGGATGACAATATTCCTTTACCACAAAGACTATAGCAACTTGGGATTCAAATAATTTTTTTATAATATAATGTGTCGCAGTATTTATATTAGACACTGTCAATTCTCCTTCATCAAGTCTGAGAATCCATTCCCCCGTCTATGGGGTAATTTCAATCATCCATTGCCTTTTATTATTTAATAAGATCAATTAGCGTGCTTAATTGGTCCAAACGAGCTGTTTGTAGCTGACGAGGGCTGTGATGGATGATGGGATTGTCAGCATGTTGAGGGAAGCCGTTTCTTACAGGGACTCTCTAACAGCTCAGGGTGTCATCACACACACACACACACACACACACACACACACACACACACACACACACACACACACACACACACACACACACACACACACACACACACACACACACACACAACACACACACACACACACACACACAAGAGTATATCAGAAAAGTGAATCTGGCTCGCCCAGTTGAGGTTTTGAGAAGCGTCAAAGCTTTCAGTCCTGTGACTGGCATGGAGACCGGGAGGGCAAAACATCCATAGACCTGCAGCACAGGCCTGTCAATTTTTCCATTTGTTTCAAGCCACGAATATTTAGATCACCTATCAAAAGAAGAAAAACTAAAACATGTGAATAAAATGCTGCAGTATTTTAATCACTAAAAAAACATTCTAAAATGCTTGATTTGAAAAACACTTAAAGTGCAGTAATGTGCTAAAACAGTGTTATTCAACAGCCAAATTCAATATAGGCTACATCTTATTGATGTTGTATAGTCTATATGGGTGAGCAGATGAGCCCAGAATATGAGCGCAACGTGCCAAATGGTTAAGCGTTGTCTTTATAATGGTTTTCAATGGAAAAACGCTTAACGAGAAACTGCGTTGCATTTGAATTCTGGGTTTATCTGCACACCTGTATATATGCATCATCAATAAGGTGTTTTGGTCTTTTAGTATTACTCTCTAACTACATTTGTAGTACAAACCATGGAAAAAAATAACAGGCAGGCAATGAAATAGAGCCTTGTTGTAAAGCCCTCTATGTGGCCTTCCTATAACGCTGTTGTCACGTGTAATATATGAATTTAAATGAACTGAAGTGAAAAAGGTTGAGATCAGTCAGGACATGCTGACCGAACATATCAGGGAGTCCTGCAGAAAGTAGGTAGCGTGAGCCCAGGAACGCTTGCATCTGCTGAGGCGGCGCAGTACAGATCCCAGACCTGTTCATTTTGATCCTTTAATCGCCCACCGCCGACCCCCACCCTGTTGGCACTGACCAGACTGTGCAATTCCATCTTACCCCTAGACTTAATTACCATTTTAATTAGCAGGGGCCTGAGAATTAATAATCCTTCATCATATGGCTTTGGGCGTGAAAATTCATAATCCCTTTAGTCAGTTATGTATCCTGGGTCAGGCAGTAGATCAGACTGCAGCTATTATGAGTGTCTTCATGAACTCAGGCTGTTTGTTTAGTCTGCGTTTCAATTAAGCTCACAAGACTCCTTGAAAGTTACATTGCTTAAGCTGAATGTGTTGAGAGTGTTAGTGTGTGACGTGAAGGTACTCAGATGATGAATGAAGACATCTGCTGTCTGGCTGAGCCAGGGTGTTCTCAGGAAGTCACACAAGTATAGTGGCATTTGTAAGCTATGAAAGAGACGTGAGCAGAGAGACTGAGCTTCTTAAATAATGTTACTTTTTATTGCATGTGGCTATTCAGAATCAATACAGTTTCTAAAGCAATGCTAATTACAGTAAGTTTAAATTATCATTTCTAAGTAGCATCACAATGCAAAGAATATGAAGTATATACAATGGAAGACAGAGGAAAAAAAAAAAACAACTCGCTCAGGCATTGAAATATTCAAGATTTCCACACTGTGAAACAGCATTCGCAAAAGAACACTGTTGAAATTACTGTTAGGATTCAATAGCAAATATGAAGTAGAAGAAGGGAAAAAAAACACTTTTCCATTTAAACTTGGCAGAAAAATTTGTACAGCAAAAAACTTTCTTACGGTTTTAAATATATTAACACAGTATTTATACATTTGGTTCCTTTCTGTAAACTAATCTTTAAAAAAATGTAAATATTGCATATGCCATTTGTGAATTTGTACCTATTTTCGTAATATCAAGAATTATTCAAAGAATTCTTTTTTTTTCTTTTTTCTTTTATATTATAGCATTATCAAATATCCTTGAAGTGGCATCTATCGTACAGTGTACATACTTTTACAAACGTACTGAAGAATTAGAAAAGAAAAACACCAGGCCCATAGTTCAGCCTTTGGCATGTACCTTCATTAGTGCTTTAGTTGTTTGGGGGAAATTCATTGTGAAATTCATTCAAACACGTACCGTATATATATATATATATATATATATATATATATATATATATGTATATATATATATATTCATATACCGTATATATATACATACAGAAAGAAATAAGTTATAATCTTTAACTTAAAAATGTCAGTTGCAATCTCTTTATACATTATGTACAGCTTTCTAGGCAAACTTTTTCATATACTTAAGTCAAGTTGTGTGTGTGTTGTACAAGTTGTTTCGTGTCGATCTGAACAACTCTGCCTCGGTATCAGTCTGTTTGTGGATGTTTAGGCCGTGCATTTCGTCTCCTGTGGAGATCTCTGGAATACTCTACATTCAAAAGTGTCTTGTGTTACAATCTAAGGAGTTTGTAAGTGCAAGACAAAGCATTGGTTCTGACGAGTCTATCCCTGTCTGACAGTAGGGAGCAGCATTAATGGTGTCAGGCCTTCTGAGACGTCCTTAAATCTATCACTCTCTGAAACGGCGAGCCGACGGGTGTGTATGTAAGGCAAAGGGAAGCCTGTGTGTTCAGAGCAGTGAGAGGGGGCAAGTCCGCAGAGGCTTCTGGGTTGTTAAGGTTTAAAGACGGTGTGCTAGCATGCCTAGGCTTGGTGAGAGAGATGCTCCTCTCTCTGACCTGAGGCGCACGACATCATTCATCTAGCGTGTGTTAATCGCGTGTGGCTTTGCTCCAAAACTAATAACTCCTCCTCTATGGAAGCCTGCTTTGCATATGTGCGGGATTACGGGAGGAACCCGTCCTTTACCAGCTCATATAAATATTTTATTAAAATCCTTTAAATATCTGTGTAGAATGCAAAATAACATTAATAGATCTTTGATTGCAGCGCAGGAACTTCCTCCGCTGCACTGCAAGACATTCAGTTATCATGGCAAACAGTAATCTTTGATACTCTTGTGAGTGTATATGCAGGTCCTCCAGGAAACACTGTTTGACAGTACAGTCAGTAAGGCTTTGGATTGGTGTTTTTACGAAAACATTCACTTGAAAAAATAAATTAATTTCTCAATATATAGATTTTTGTAAGTCATAACCTGGCTCGTTCTGAGGTAGGGTTTTCAAGTGACTGCTTTTTTTTGTGTCTGATTTCGAATTGTTGAGTAAATCTCTGAAATGCCACCTCTGTGCAGTGTTGCAACCACCCGTGCGCGCACACGCACTCGTGCCGCCACACGCAGGGGAAATAAATAAGTGCGACGGGTGTATGCGTGCGTGTGGAGATCAGATGTTTTGGTTCACAGGTTTTAAGGGGTTGAGGGACACTGGCCACTCGAAGTCCAGATCTCGTAACAAAACCAGTGGGAAAAGGTCCTTAACACAAAAATTGAAGAGATTGTAGTGAGTGACAGATGGACAGGAAGTCCCGCCTCTGTGTCTGCGAGCCTTCGTCATGCCTCGCGCTGGGGTCAAGTGTCTGTGTTGCCGTGACGACGGCCATTCGAATGCATTTGGGAGGTCAAAGATCAGCGGAGGCCTGGTTCAGCAGCAACGTGGTCCATCTGTCCACACGAGCGCCTCCTCTCCTTCTCTTGTCCCCTGCTCTCGACTTGAACAACGGAGTGAAGGAGCCTTTATGAGAAGACTGGCTCTGTTTAGTCTGCAAGACACAAGAGAGAAAAAGAAGCACATTAATGTGATGTCTATAAAGACAGAGAAAGAAAGCATCACAAACCAATAAAACACGCTGTTCCCCTAGATCAACGAGATCACGCTGCCGTCGCGCAACACAACAGCCTTTTATGGGCATTCACTAATGTTACGGCATTTTTCTGAAATACTATCATATTCCTCTGTGCTTTGTCTGGAAAAATTTTCACAGAGCGGCGTGTTTTTTTCCGTTAACAACCGTATGTGATTTATACATGAGGAATGAAACTGGCTAGCGGGGGATAAAAGGTTACACACTCCCTCTGTCTCGTTCTCGCTGTTGTTCTTGTGCTCTCCTTTACCAAGTAAGGAATGCGCGCTCTTTTGCTACGAGCAACAGAAGTGGCAGGTGCTCAGAGACAGACTATGGGAAACACTCGCTGACATTTAGCTCCGTGCAGCTGACGGAAAGAGCACAAGAGCCAGCCATACACTGACACACAACACAGCCTTAGATGTTCAGCAATATCAATGCTTTTTATGTCTATGTCTAATCAATGTCTAATTTGTTAAAAAAAAAAAGGGCAAAGACCAAAATGGGCAAGACATGCTTTTTTTGCCATTAAATAATGGTGCAAGTGCCAGTAAATGAAATACTACAAATCTTAGTATATCACATTGCATGATTTATTTAAATATTATCCTCCCATAAATTTTGCACCTGAAAGGCAAACTCTTACAAATGCATATGCAATAAGGTCAGCTGGAAAAATAGCTGTGTCCAATTGCTTATTTTTTCACTAAGTGTCTTTAGTAAATCTTGACAGTTTTTTTTAAATGCCAAAAGAGGGTTCGCAAGCAGCAACATAGTGTCAGATCTGGTACATGTGGATTCAACACGTACCAGATGTGGGCCGGATCTGGGCCGACACTGTGTTGCTGTCTGGGTTTGTGCTTCCTAAATGTTAAATAAAAAAAAAAATTATATACTTAAGAGTAAATATTCTCCAAATATTTTAACCATTTGCTATGGCTTTAGTATAATGTAAATTTAAACACAATTATTTAATTTTGGAAACACCTTGTTGACTTAGACCACACAATTTTAGAAAGGTGGGCCCTGGCAAGATCATATTTTGGGGCCTTTGGTATTACAAAGTTTAAAACCACATGCATTCTGGTGCTCATAAACAGCTAAATGCAGAACAATGGAGTTCCTCCTGTTTAACTGTACTTGAAACATACTGTATAGCAAGATATGACACAATGGCTTGTGTGCAACAATAATCAGATCAGCACAGATGGATACAAGAATGGATCCTGTGTGTACGTTCTCATAAATTAGAGAAAAAAAATACACATGCTTTACGTTTGAAATGTAAATAATACAGTGTCATTTGACAATTTGCTTCTGTCTCTCGCTGGGCTCTAGGTTCTGTTTACGAGACTAGATCGCTATCCTGACCTCTCACCCGCTGTACTTGTTTGTGAGGTTTCATTTGCATGTAAGGCCTCACACTGGGCGGAAGTCTCTGCTAACACAAACCCTTTCGTAGATCTGTCCTCTCAGGCCGTGCGCTAACGCTAGCGCCTTCCCCCCTCCAATCTCCTCCTCCTGTTTTTCATCCGCCTAGAACAAGAGCTGTTTTCATAGAGCAAGCCTCACTCTCACACACACTTAACAAACCCTTAATTCACAGCCATCGGCTATATTGCACACCATAATCGCTCCCATTATCTGGACTGCCCGCGCACATTCCGAAAACTTCCGCATGTGAGTCCGATATCACAACATCCACTCTGACAAGGATGGAAGTAATTCCCATGAACGTCAGTAGGGATGCATTCTCTCACAGAGAGCTGGGTAAAGTAAGGGAGGAGGGGCCAGCGAGAGGTCAAGCGCTTTCACGCTCGTAAAGTGCCTCATCTTTTCTTGCTCTTTGATACCTCCCTCTGTGTGGTATTACGAAAGTATTACTCTTGCAGTTAAGTGCTGACAGATCTGTTTGCTCATGGCCAACTAGTGAAGAAAGAGAAAGGGGAGTAGGTGCTTTCCTTTTGCCCTTTTAACTAGACTGACTGTGGGAAAAACAGCAGCAAACACGTCTCACTCACTCACCCTGATGGTAAAAAAAAAATAATAATCCAACAGCCAAACACCAATGACAAACCCATATCTACAAGAGTAACAACAGCATTAATGTACATTGTGTTTTTTTTTTCTTAGTGTAAAGTCAACAGAAGTTGTGTTTTCTTTCGGGACATATAACCAATTGAAACGATTTCTCAAACAAGAAAAAATGTAGGGCGGGACTTAATTTTTTCCAACGGGAATTGATTGGATGGTTGTGGTTTGCTATTGCTGTGATCTCATATGATTGACAGGTTGACCCACCCTCATGCTAGTAAACACAAGAGGGAGGGGAAGTTATTTTGATTAAATATTACAAGGGAACATGAAATAAAAAAAATAAAAAAAAATACACTAAAATCATTTATAATAAACACTGCAATATTCCATAAAAAAATCTCAATTGTCCATTTTGATTTCATGGTGAATTTAAAGTCCCAAGATTATTCTTTTACTTTAAAAAGATCTCTGCAAAAATGTCTGATTCACAAACAAATGACTCTTATGAGCCAATTGACAATGACACAATGACAGCGCAGTGGAAACCTTGATGTGAACTTGAGCTTGGCTGCTCGTACACAGACTCTCAGAGTACCATTTCGGGTGGTCTGATTTCGTCATGTGTATAAATAGACTCGAAACAGACAGAGATCTCTTTTCCCGTCTCGCTGATTCTCACATTCACACTGATGCCACAGATCCGGAGTCATGTAGTGTATGTGTATATGTGGAGGTCAGAAGCCAGCTTGAATTTCACAGAGCTAATTAAGCAAGAGGAAGCTTGGCAATTCCATGGATGTCCCATTCCGATCCGGATAGGCAGAAAAAAAACAGCGCCAATGAATGAGGGGGAAAGAAAAAGCAGTGAGGTCATGGGACAAGCACTCAACAGAGACGGAGACTGATGAATGAGCAGAGGGAGGAACTTTAAATGTTTTATCTGTCTAATGCTGACCTGAACTAACTTTATTAACTGTGTCCTGCATTCACTGATGTCTACAGTGTCACATACAAAATACATTATGTTTATGTTATGCCAAGAAATTAGATGGCAAGGCAACATTTTCAATAATTTAATAATTTTAAATATTACCAAAAACATAATTATGTAGGAAACGCTGCTTCTTACATTTCAATGAGTAAATATAAATCAATAAATATATAAATATAAATATAATGAATATATAAGCTAATTGTAAATATGCTCAAATTCAAATATCAGTAAGAGCAGATGGAGACCAGAAGTGTGAGGTCTTATCGGACCCTCTGACCCCAAATTCCCTCCCCCATCTCTCTCCCTCTTGTTTTGTCTCTCAGAGAAATCACTCAACCTATAAAAGTCTTCAGATCTAAGCTTAGTGCAACATATTGCTTCCTTAACATTTTTTTACGTGTTAAAACTGTGGTTTCTGTGCCTGTGTGAGAAATCAGCACAGGTATTTAAAGCAGCTGTAATCTGGACCACGCTGGTTCAAGTAAAAAATCTTGTGAACCCGCTGCCCCCATCCCTAAAAAATGTCCCCTCTCCACACACACACATTTGTCCAGCGACTCATTATTTATTTATTTCACACAGGTTAAATTTAGCCCCCCTGCAGCCGAGCCAGGAACAGTCTGGTGTTCTCACACACATATAAGTATAACACACAACTGTTCTCTCTCTCTCTCTCTCTCTCTCTCTCTCTCTCTCTCTCTCTCTCTCTCTCTCTCTCTCTCTCCCTCTCTCTCTCTCTCTCTCTCTCCTCTCCCTCTCTCTCTCTCTCTCTCTCTCTCTCTCTCTCACACACACACACACACATTTACAGTAGAGTGACTGACTGTACTGTAAACGTGCTAGTATTAGCTACTAAGCCTAATTTATTTATCTATGCTAGTCTCATATATCATAGAAGGGGAGTATTAGTTTGAACCCGTGGGGTAGAAATAACAATGTTTCTGTTCATCCTCACACAGTAGGATCTTCCAATGTCACTGATTTTCACATTGTCAGCGATTTGTAGCAATTCGGTGAAAGTTTGAGGGAACAGGAGTGACGTACATGGGCACACAAAACTAACATTCAAGGGATTCACTCTCAAATAAATGTAAATGTCTAAAACTGCTAAGCCACAGCTTAACAAACAACCATGTATTATTTTTTAAGATTCATAATAAATTATGTCAATGAATCAAAAAACAAAATATTTATTACTAATAATGCCAAAAAAAATAAATAATAATAATAACAGATGAAGCTGATTTTAACAGTTGTTAACACATCACTGACAGCTCTCGGCTCAATTTCAAATTGTAAATTGTAACTTTACAGAGACGGAGACAGTCATCATCAGCTATGGGAAGAGAGGCAGGGCAAAAGGTTACACTGTATGTGTGGTGTGATGATCTTCATGTGTAAATGTCACGTTCTAATCTCATAACACTACAGCCAACTAAGCCAACAGAGCTCAGTGGACATATGGAAATAAACTCCAGTCCATGAATAAGAAAGTGTGTGCATAAGGGTGTGCGAGCTCAGCAGATCTCACAGTCATCCTCCTTTAAAAAATCCAAATACCCAAGGAGCCATTTAAATTCACTTGATGAGAGTAAAGCATCACTACATATTCTGCTCCACGCATACACACTCAGATGACTTAGCTCAGCAGGGGAGAAAAGGAGCATTCATTCAGAATCAGGCCACATGCCATGCAATTATTCCCACACACGGCACGTTCTCTTAAAGAGCATCCTATGCAGATTTCAAATGATATTTTCCATCCACATCCTACTCCACATGCTAAACACACACACACACACACACACACACACACACACGAAATGTTACATTTATAGGATGTTAACATATTAACATATAACACGCTAACATATATACTTTATACACATACACAGAAATGACAGAAAGGGATGAATGTACTATGTGTGTGCGTGTGTGTGTGTGTGTGTGTGTGTGTGAGAGAGAGAGAGAGAGAGAGAGAGAGAGAGAGAGAGAGAGAGAGAGAGAGAGAGAGAGAGAGAGAGAGAGAGAGAGAGAGAGAGATTATATGTTTTCTATATTACACTAGAATGACACAAATATTACTGTGGTAGCATTTCTTTTTTTTTTTTGCATTATTACAATATTTCTGGGGGGGGGGGAGGGATCCTTTTATTAATAATTAATAAAAATAATACTTTTTATTATTAAAAATAATAAATATATTTTAATTTTTTTACAATTAAAAAAAAAAGGCTTAATTTTCTATAAAGCCAAGTATAATTTATTATTTGATTCTATTGATTTGGGGTGAAATATAACCCTTGGGTGAAATTCAGCTGTGTGTGCCGTTTACTTGGTCACCAAACAAAGCTGCTCAACAATGTCTAATCTGTGGCAGTATGTAATCCGCCTTATCTGTGCTGCTAAAAGTGGGAAGCAGTGAGAGCGTTTCACAGAACATCTTGGATGTGTTTAACACTATAAAATCTGCAACGATAGCAGATACTTACAGAGACAACAACAACAGACTAAGAGGTGAAAGAGGACATGAAGAGAGAGGGGATGGGAATGCAGAGTCAGACTGTTGATTGCTGATAGACAGAAAAGAAGAAATGAAAATAGTCCTTCAAATATAAAATCAATAATCAGAGGATATATTAAACTAAATGTTTTATGATGGAAGAGAGAAAGATAGCATTATAATAGACTAGGATTCAAAGAAATAGGTGAGTGTTGTGATGCGGGGTTGCCATCTGTGTCTTTTCTTTAGAAATAAAAGCAGGCAAATTGATAGACACAATCTTTCTTTCACTGCTGTACCTTTCAATTAAATCAAGTCTATCAAAGCGGGAAGGGGCGGGGCTTGGTGCATCTGCAACAAAAAACTGTTTTTGCTGGTTATCTGACTGTATCTCCCCATATCTCTCTCTGGGCTGTTGTGTGGGGCGGCAGATGGCCGCTAATCATTAGTGTATTGTCAGGGCTCTGATGGGCCTGATAACCACTGTGCACTGCTTGGAATGGCAGGTGCACGACCCTGGTCCCCACCATCTGCTGGCCCGGCCCCTCACACACAATATTCTCAGGAGGGATGATTCTTTGGAAGCCCTTTGCAGACACACACACACAGCTCTCTGAGATGTGTTAATGGTACATTTTTAATAAGACGGTGTTTACTCTCTCCTCTAGTGCTATTATGTAGGGAAGAAATGGAAAGAATCCAATCTAAGGAAATAAAAGGTAGGCGAAAGCTTCAATGCCCACAGAGCTCTTTATGCCCCACTCTATAGCCATCTATATCCAAGGCCAGGTCAGAGGGGACCTATTTAGTTTATAACGCACTGCTGGAGTATTTTGGTGTTCAATGACTCAGTAAGGATGCAGATGTGAAAAATGCTGAATTTAAAACGACAGAGCGTGACAAAAGCCAATCAGCCCAAAATGATGAGGCTCCGTCATAAACCTCGGTCAAACATCCTGCACACTGTGTAAATATGTAGTTATGTTTACCAAAGTATGTGTCTGCTTCCCATTCACAAATGTACTATTCAAATCAGTGTGTAAAAAGTGACGGGAGGAGGGATGGAGTGAAATGTGGCATTACAGACATTGGCGTAGTAAACAGAGCGCAGCCTATCCGTGCTCTCGTCTCTGCTCAATATGTCCCGCACAAGTTCCCTATCAGGAAGACTATCGGGCCATTCGACACAAACAAGAGGTCTGTCTTCTGTCTCTGTGGCTAATCTTTTGTTTTGTTGGAATGTTGTCTGTGACCAATCACAGGGCTTGGATGGCTGAGCTCTAGCGAATGTGTGCCAATGTTTCTGCGAGTTTTATTTGTGGTCTCCTCCCACTGTTCTAGGGCTTCCGTGGCCTGCGGCTACGTCTTTCTGCTCCGTCCTCTTGTGGAGGTAAACAGAGAACTGCAGAAACACCTGCTCCGCCAGCACAAACACTCACACACCCTAGAGATCATAATTGTGCTCCGGATGCCGTCTATTTGCCTTATATGGTGTGTATGTGTGTTGTTTTAAGAGGCTTCTGCTTCTAGACTCTTTTGTGAAGTGTCATTCATCAGACAAGTCGCTGTCCTTTAAGTGCAGTCGTTCACCTTGACTTTTTTTCAGTGCAAGGATCTCACTAAAGTGTAGCATACTCCTTTTTTAACACTTATACACCCTTCACACAATCCCACTCAAACAAAGTTACACTTAACAACAACACCTCCTATCTTACTATTCATTTCAGTGTGTGACTTCCACGTGAGTCCATATCTGTGTCTGTCAGCCCATACGCTTATCTCTGTGCTACACAAACAACTTTGTTATTCAAGTCGTGCCGAAAAACAAAAGGTGGGTCGTTCCTTATAAGAAACCTGGCAGGTTAGAAAAACAAGCCGGCTTTAACCTCTCTGAACGACCTTTGCACACATTCTGCATTCCAGCCCTGAAACCCTCTGTCTGAAAACTGATAAACAACTGACTCACTTGTTTTTATCTGGGCTATTGTTCACTCAAATACGAAATAATGACTAATTCTGATTCAGAGAATTAGACAAAGTATGATATAAAATATTGGGAATGTTTCTTCTTTTGCTAAATTATTGACATTATCTCTCTTTTTCACATTTACATCCTCTCAAACTGACAGCATCCCACAGTCATCCTCACACTACTGACAATATGATATCAATAGGGATCTCCAGTAAGAATTAATAAAAACCTTTAACTGAGCTGTTTTCACCCCAAACACCCCTGCAGGCATGGGTGAAGCGATCAGTCACTGAGAATAAAAACTGCGCCACAGCTTTTAAAGAGGCATTTCCATCATTCTGACACTCAAGGTGCTCAATAAGCTCTCTCACATAAGAGGGAAATTTGTCATGTGGCATGCTAATCTGGTGCACAAGTAATATGCAGTTGTTATTGTAGCAAAAATAATGTGTCATGTCATATTGTAGTGAGATAACACAGCTAAATCATTCTAACATTTCAGAGTACAGCATTTGAAAGAAATTCAGTGAATGAGTGTAAACATTAACTAATGAAGGTTGTGAGTTTGCACATAACCAGTTATGTCTTTTATGAATTCAGCTTACCCGTTACTATTGTTGCCGTCTCCTTGAACCCAAGGCTGGCATACGGACTGGCATGTATTCCATTGATGCCCTCTTTACAGCAGCTGGCAGGTTTGAACCGGACAAGCGAATCACAGCTGGCAAGTCCTCCATCCATCAAGTTTAAGGCAATGTAGTTAAGTCCATTCTGAAAGCCGGCCGATGTCTCCCTGCACATGGGACTGTTGTACTCTTCATCCAAACCTTCGCTGTTCCTCACAGAAACAGACACGTTCTCCACAGAGGCTGAACCGTGCCGCCTGGCGTCGTGTGCGAAGGAGGGAAAAACTGGTGTTACGGTGGTGGTTGAGGAGAATGTCTCTGAACTGTGCCGCCTGCGTCCCTGGGGGTCGGCACGGATCACTTTGGCACCCCGGTCGGGATCCACCAAGGCCAAAGTGGCACCATGCAGCAGGAATGCTTCAACGCCAGGCACTCCCACAGTCTCATCCACAGTCAGCCTCTGCATGCAGGAGGATGGGCTGATGTTCTGCCCACCTTCTGAGGGCTGCGAGACAGGAGGGGAAACAGGCACGCCAAACGTCATCTCTGTGTAATCGTCTTTAGCTTTATCAACTGGGCCCACTGGTGCCACCTGTGCCGTGAGGTGGTACCTTTCATCTTTCTCCTCTTCTTTAGGGTGGGCGGGGCAGGACGTGAGATCCGGCAAAGGCTCCAAGCCATTAGACGGAGCGGCATTTCCAGATTTGGGTGACTGAGAACTCACGTCTATGTTCATGTAATCAGAGAGGGGGGATGTCCTCTGATCTCCAGACGATCCGAGGGATGAGGCTGAGCTCTCAGAGGAAGTAATGGAGGGCGGAGTGCAACTTTCAGCAACATGTCCAAAGTCTATGTTTATGTACTCGCCAGGGCTTTTTGGCTCAGAGGGGAGGGGATGCTCGTTCATACTGGGTAATGTCCGGAGCGTGTCAAGGGAGAGGCGGGTGGGCCGGCTTATCCTGTGCAGGAGGATGAAGCTATCCGTGCGGCCCTGTCTTAGAGGAGATGGGGCTGGAGGGGATGCTGTTTTTACTGACTCCTCTATTATCCTGTGACTCTGAGGATTCATGACAACATACTGATCATTGTCCACATCCTTTAGCGTCTGCTGGGGCTTATGACAGCGGGTCAAAGAGTTAAACAAGTGAAGCTGCCTGAGACATGGAGACTCAGGGCTCAGGTAGTAGTCTGGTGGTGTGACTGAATCTACAGGGGACATGTTGAGGTACTCACCATTAGACAGTTTCCCATCTGAGCTGTCGATGGAGAATTTAGAGCCGCACAGCATCCTCATGTAGCCGCTGTCATCCAGAGAACAACTGCTGGGGGAATTGGTTCTGTAACCATTCACAATAGTGAGGGGGTGCGTCCTGGGGTTGATTATCTGCTTTGGAGCCGAAACGCACATTGGGCTCATGGGCATGTAGTTGTCAGTCTTCCCCCCTTGCGGAGCCACACCTGGTGTCATAGGCATGTAGCCACAGTCGCCCAGATTACCGCTGGAACTTTTCAGTAACGATCCGATTTCAATGTCCCCATAATCTTCAGGGTATGCGAGTTTTGGGGATGCGGTGTGAGAGCTGCGCCCTGAATGGCCTCCAGTTGTGTGCGTGGCTCTCATGAGCGTGTACTCGTCCAGCGAAGCAGAGGACACTTGTGATGGCACCCTCTTCTGGTAAGGCATGGTGAGAGAGTGTGTCCTCTTCCTGTAGGCTTTCTCCAGATCTCCTACGCTCTCCTCGTCTGCCGCCCGGACGCTTCGCCGTCCACAGCTGTTCGGCCTTTCCATGATCATATATCCATACAGGTTGCTGCCCTCCTGTGAGGGAGGCGTGTCAGCGAGCGACTCAGGTGTGTTGCTTCGGTTTGCTGCTAAAAGGTACCGAATATCACCCGGGCTGGAGCCGCACTCATCGCAGGAGATGAAGCCAGTGTCGCTGGGGGAGCCTGAAATGGAGGCGGTGCAGCTGGAGGGGCGAGGGCCTGACAGGCTGACAGCTGAGGGAGGCGAGTGAGACACAGGCATGCACATGGATTTACTATGCTGGAGGGTTGATGACTTAAATGTCCTGCATGGGCGAGCTGTCACTGTGTTAGAGCGGCTCAAATGCATCCTGGTCACGCCTGGGCTGATCGGGCTGCCTATGGTACCATCACCCTCGCTTGCCGTGCGGATCCTACAGGATGTCAGTTTTGTCACGGGAGACGTCGCTGCCATGCTGTCGGTGCGCGAGCGCCGTGTCAGCCCAGTCTGACTCGGCGGAAGGTTGTTAAAGTGCCGCCTGGTGGGCACAGATATGGGGTTGGTACCCGAGGACTGGCTTTTGCTGCGCGGGCGGAACTCTGACATCTCTTTCATTGCTTTCATCGCCTCCAAAATAGTCTCGTGAATGTTTTGCGCAACCACCGAATCGTCCGCCTGCATCCACAACTCGCCGGGTCCGATCGACGCGGACCGGCCCACCTCGATGAAAAAAAAGCTGTCTGAGTGTCCGCATCGGCGGATGTTCATCAGCTGTAAAATCACCGACGCCACCTCCGTGTTAAGTTTCACGAAGCTGATGGTCCGGCTGGATAAACACAGCCTGTAAACGCCCGTTAAGTTTCTGCTCTGTCCGAGTCCTTTAGATTTCAAATTGACCTGCCAAACCTCCTTGTAAGTAGCGGTGACGGGCGTTATCACGCCGTAGCTCGCCTCATCAAAGCCGACGAGGGATGACGCTGAATTAGAAGCGGAGCCGTCGCTCACTTTCCCCTCGTTCATTAAATCCGTTAAAACAGTGTACCAGTCCTCCTGTTCCTGCTCGTTTTCAGCAGCCACGGCAAAATACTCGTCCTTGGTGTAAAGGGCGATCAGGTGTTTGTGTTTGGCATCGGCTCTCTTGTTGATGTTCAAGCACGAGTCCAAATGTATAACCCGTTTAGCAGCCGACTTGTTTTTCCATTTCTTCTCGCTCTCGTAATACTCCAGCCGGGCGCGAGAGCCCTCGCTCGGCTCCCTCAGCACGAAAAAGCGCTTGTGTCCGTGCTTCTGTTTCTTCAGATAGCCGCATTTCTTAACGTGGTTGTTGTTCTTCACAGTCATATTTGAAATCAGCTGTCCTTCTGTCGGCGGCGGACTCGCCATTCTCATATGCTCTTAAGAAAAACTCTCACTTCTCCTTAACTTGCGCTGTCAGTCAGATATAATCCTGTCAGACTCTCTTCTGTACCCGGCGCGGAGTGCGCGTTCGCTGCGAGGAGCGGTTTAACAGTAAATAACACATATCACTAAGTGACTGGAGTGAAGAGGAAAAACAACATGTGACGTCCTACACATCCAGCTTTGGTTACAAAAAAAAAAATAGAAAGAAAAAATACGCACACACAGAAACTAGGCGGTGCAACCTTCGGGGGAAGGAGTACCTGTGAATACGCCTCTTATAACAGCTCATTGGGCTCATTGGTGGAAGTATCTGATTGACAGCTGAGAGCACCAATCACGTCTGTACTCTTTTTCGCCGCTCCGCCCCCCACTAGAACATCCAAAGGTGTCTGAAAATTGTCAGAGAGGATCGCAGCCCACTGAGCGCGCTGGTCGGAGAGCCTCTATGAGTGTTATATTTTATTCAAATAATACGGAATAAAATTACCGTGATTAGTCTATGACTTTAATATTCTTGCTTCCTTTTGGAGAACAACTGTGGTGGTTAAAACAACCCGTACTGGGCGCAATTTTTTCGGCAGTTTGTTCGTTATTTAGAGAGAGTGAGTTCATTTCGCTTATGATTTTGCAAAGTCAAACCTTTTATTAGCTATCGAATGCGTTGTAGCTCATATTAGCCTATTGTGAAGTTCACCGTGTTATAGTGTAATTTCCTATTGTAAATTAGCCTATGTGAGAATGTTGTGTTTTTGTGAGCTATGCCTAAAAGTTTTAAACCCATTTGCACATAACGTAACATTCCTTATCTCAATTATGTTACTGTATGTAGGCTTATCTTGGGCATTTTATTATTAAGGGATCAAGCTAGATCACGTCAGTAAGCATCATCTCGAATCTCTCCTCTGACGCATCATAAAATTCATAAGCAATACGCGTGACCCTACTCCTATAGCCTAGGCTACGTAGCCTACTACTTCTTTCTACACTATGACGTGACCTCGTTATATTGACGCATTCGGTTCGAGGCGAATCATTTAACTGTGGGACTATAAAAAACTGAAAGTTTGCGGAGCATCCTCGTTATGTAACGCAACCAGTGCTTTATAATCTGAATGCGTCTTGTATTACGCGACTGCCTCTAGCGTTCACGGGTATGTGCGTCTGTGTTTTTGACTTGTTTGCCTTCCACTAGAAGATTATTTCCGGTCATTGCCTTTACTTCGCACTCCTCCTTCACAGTGTAATGTACTACAGCACCGCTTACACTACACGGGAGCAGAGAGCACTGCAGATATAGTGAATGAAACTATTGGCTACTGCATGCGCCCGACAAAGTTGGCTTAAAATGCGAACGTTGTAGTTTGACGCGTCGCTCGCTCGCTGGAGTGTTTCTCACTCCATGTTGTATTTATAACATAATTAAATGAAGCGTTTCTACCCCGAACAGTAAAATGTCAGCGAAACTGTGTCAGTGCAGCACTGCATCAGAACTGCTCTAGTTTTTGGTGGGTTAGGCTACAGTGATGACGTTGCGATGCAGGGTCTGCTGAGGATTGAACACGTCAGTGACTAGTTATGTACGTAGATAGAGAGATGCTTATACTCCTCTCAGATGAACTGAAATGCAGCTACTGTCTAGCTGTGCGTTTCACAATAAGAGCAAAAAAGAAAAAGAAAGAAAAAAAAAAAACAATCACTGGCTACAATAACTCTATTTCTCATTTTCTCCCCCCTCCCCCTCATGTCTGCTTTTAGTGAATTGTTATGATGTAGGCTGCAATGCACTCTTTCATGCTGAAAAATGAAAATGGGTGAATATATGCTAGTAGCCTGGTCAAACGTTTGTCGTACTTTTTTTTTTATGTTTTTGAAAGAAGTCTCTTATGCTCACCAAGCCTGCATTTATTTGATCTAAAATACAGAAAGAAACAGCAATATTGTGAAATATTATTACAATTTAAAATAATGGTTTTCTATTTTTATATAGCCTACCTTAAAATGTAATTTATTCCTGTGATGCAAAGCTGAATTTTCATCATCATTACTCCAGTCTTCAGTGTCACTCAGAAATCATTCTAATATGCTGATTTGATACTCAGTTGTTATCAATTTTGGAAATTAAATTGGAACCTGTGATACTTTTTTTCAGGATTTGTTGATAAATAAAAAAGTTTAAAATAACAGCATTTATTCAAAACAGAAATCTTTTGTAACAATATAAATATTTACTATCACTTTTTATCAATTTAACACATCCTTGCTGAATTAATATTTTTTTCAAACAAAAAGGAAAGAAAAAAGTACTCACCCCAAATTTTTGAACTGTAGTTTATATTGTTACAAAAATTTTCAATTTTAAATACAGGTGTTAAAGTATCACAGGTTATAAAACAAATATTAATCAGCAAAACTGTGTCCAACATTGATAATAAATCAGCATATTAGAATCATTTCTAAATGATCATGTGACACTGAAGACTGAAGTAATGCTGCTGCAAATTCAGCTTTGCATCACATAAATAAATTATATTTTAAAGTATATTAAAATAGAAAATCATTATTTTAAAATGTAATAATATTTCACAATATTACTGTTTTTTCTGTATTTTTGATCAAATAAATGAAGGCTTAATGAGCATAAGAGACTTCTTTCAAAAACATTAAAAATAGTGATGTTTCCAAACTTTTGACCGGTACTATATTCTCTTTTAATATTTATAATCTATATGAAAATCTAAAATCTATGTAATATATAAAACAAGCTTGTCTTGTCTTCTGCAGATCATTAAAGGAAACCTGAAACACACATTGTTTTTGTCTCAGCAAATTTAACTCATAAACCATCTTCGTATAAATGGTCTCATGTGCATGACCTTGAAAAAGTCCCACAGGGATTCCTTTCCCTTCCTCACATGTTCAGAGAAAACAGTTTTTGCTGTCTCAGCGCTCAGCTCGCCTCCTTTATTTAGTGGCAAGGTCAATTATACAGAGATGTGAATGGGTTAATCAGGGCAACAATTAACTGATTTTACCGGAATGACTGGAAAAGAAATCAAAATACCTTACTTACTGCTTCTGCTTGTCAATAACTCAATGCAACAGCTTAGTAATCGGATGAGAATTACTGGCCCATACTAACTTAACATGTCATGATTTTCACACTGTCACCCTCAATAATAAGCAAATGATAAGCTAGAGTGAAGCAGGTATGGAATTAAGGAATTAATTGAGTATACAATTGTAAACCCATTTTATTTGTGCAATGCATGCTGCTGTGTTCATAAACAAAGCTACCAGCCGCTCAATACAGTCAAATTACAGGTTGAATCCATCTCCAGCCATCTGAACCAAAGGTTTTTGTCATTGTGTATGTGTGTCAAAATACAAACACAACCCTTGTGAAAAAGAAGTGTGCTTAATTGTATTGAATGTGCAGTTGTAGTGTTTACTACCTATTTATATACGCAGTGTATATTGCAGATAATATGAAACAAAAGGCCACTTAAGTGTACCGAAAGAGTACACTTTCATTACGATGTTTCATAACAAGTACACCGTCAAACATGCACTTTGTAATAATGACAAATTAAAAGTTGAACTTTAAAGTACATTTTATATTATTGTGGTTGAATAGTTTTTTGTTATGCCTCGAAGAAGTACACTTTTGATGTGTTGACTAACATAAAGCACATGTTTTGATTATAATTTTAACTGTTGTGTGGTATTTAATATCACATTTAAAGAGAATATACTTTTAATGTACTAAATTGCAAAAGACTAAACTATGAAATTTCATATAAAGTTGTACATAAGTCATACTTATGTTTGTCAAAAGAGTAGCCTACTCTTTAAATTTAAACTATGTAATACATTTTCATTTAATTTTAAATAACAAGCAATTTCTGAAAACATCACATTTAGTGCACGTTTAAATATTATTTTAAAGTATAATTTTTCCGTAATAAGTACTCTTTTTAGAAGTATGCTAAAGTTGACTTCTTTTTCACAAGGGGATGAAAGGATTAGGGATTAAAATAGTAAGTCTGGCCCAAACAGCTCTCTTTTATTATAATTTTTCTCCTTTGATAAATAAAAAAAGTCTGTTTTCTTAGGTCCAATGTTCCTTATTAAGTGTTTGCAGTAACTTGAGAACCCCCCCACCCCCGAGAAAAAAACTGAAGCCTAACTTGGCAGGCTAGCCATTGTGAACAATAGCGGCACTTGTCACATTCATTTGTCTCTCATTTGTTATTATGTGGGAAACGTGCCCACACTGTTCTGCAGTAACAAGGCATTGGACAAATGTAGAAGTAAAAGGAGGAAACATTCACAATGTAAAACATACATAATGTGATCGAATTAAGCCTGGTTGTTTGTAATTGATAACATGTAGAGAGAACACATATTGCTTTCCCTCCCTCTCTCCAGCCATGTCTGTTTGTGTGAGAAGATGAGAGAAACTATTCATGCGTGTGTTTTTATGTGTGCGTTTATCCACAAAGTCTTCAGGAGTAAAATGCAAATCAGGGCTTCATAAAATTGCAATAAGGTGCATGATTCTTTTGCATTATGCATGTTCACAAACATGCAAAAGCAGGGGTTACACACATACACATACACACGCACGTGCAAACACACACACTCACACACGCACATGCGCGCGCGCGCGCGCACACACGCACGCACGCACACGCACACACACACAAGCACACACACACATTCAACATAAGGCCCATCTCAGGTCCATCTGCTCTTACTGATCCATTCAGGTTCTTTATTAAATCATACATATGTATCAGCTTGAAATGTACACACTGTGATCCATTAATGTACTAGTTAATTAAACGCCCATCAAACTCTTATTTACGAGGGTGTAAAACTGATCGTTCTGAGACTCTCTTTTCGGTTGACAATTAAACTACATGTGTGACATAACCGAGACACTAAAATTGTAAGTGAAAAGTATCCTTGATACTGTTGAGTTCTGGGAACATGCATATATTTTCTGGATTGGAGCTCAAGCTGTCACACAGAACAGCTAAATTAGTATTTCCGTAACTTTACAGGATGCACTTTTTATAGTGGTGTTGATGTATATTGTAATACTTTTGCCATTCGACTTCATTCCCTCTCTGACTGCTCACAGTAAAATATGAGTTAAGTCTCTCTCTCTCTCTCTCTCTCTCTCTCTCTCTCTCTCTCTCTCTCTCTCTCTCTCTCTCTCTCTCTCTCTCTCTCTCTCTCTCTCTCTCTCTCTCTCTCTCTCTCTCTCTCTCTCTCTCTCGGGAATTCTGGGAGTTTGCACGTGCGAGAGTGGTGGGGGTGAAGACTGAGTGGTGGATTTTCACCTATATTTTTCTTTCCCTTATTTTTTTTCCTCATTTCATCTTGTTTCTGTATGGTTTGGTAAGTGTTTATTTGTTATTGTTGCTGTTGAGGCTTAAGGCGGAGGGATGGCGTCTCAGGTTGAGGCGCTGTCCTTACGCAATGGATTCAGGTGTGTGCCTCCTGATGGGGTAATGGTGGAGGATGTGCTTGTTGCGACAGGGGAAGCGGTAGGCCATGAAAATATTTCTTCTGCCTCTCGTATGAATAAGGCTGTTGTAGTTTTTTTGAAAGCGCAGAATCTGGTCAATCAGATAATCGAAAATGGCCTTATTATTAATGATGATTTAGTGCAGGTCACTCCACTCTATGCAGCTTCTTCCAAAATCACGATTTCAAATGTGCCGCCGTTTATAACTAATGAAGCGTTGGAGCGCGAGCTAGTTCGCTTCGGAAAAATTGTTAGTCCGTTTAAAACGATCTCTCTAGGATGTAAACACCCGGCTTTAAAACACGTGATGTCGTTCAGGAGAAATGTCAACATGGTTTTGGATTCTCCGGAGCGAACGCTGGATACATCTTTTCGTGTTAAACATGAGGGGAAAACATATATGGTTTACGCAACAACGGGTAATATGAAGTGTTTTGAATGCGGTGACGTTGGGCACAAACGACATGCGTGCCCACATAAAGAACGCGAAGTTGAAGGCAATGTTTCGGGATCAGAGATTGATGTTACTTCTCAACGAGGGCCTACCCAAGGAGTTCGGGGTGAGATTGAAGATCCTCCTGAGGTAAGAGTTTTAGAAATAAGTGCTCCCGAGAATATTCAAACAAATAGCGAAGTGAGAACAACAGTGACCGAGTCAGATCTTAGTGATATTGCGATTGTTAACATGAACAGAGAAAATGCTGAAACACTGAATGTTGAAAATGTAGTGCTTCCTGTACCAAGTACGAGCGGTATTCAGGCTAGGTTTTGCAAGCGTGTTGAGGAGATAGAGCAGGTGGAGTTGAGCTGCAACAAAGAATCCAATAAGAGTGGCATGGATGAAACTTTGTTAGATGAGAATACATCTATACATGATATTGACTTATGTTCACAGGGAGATTCTATGTGCAGTGGTGAGTTGGACTCTCAAGAGTTCTCACAAGATGATTCCTCATTGTATACTTTAGAGGAGATTAATGCTTTTCTGGATGATACTTTTGGGAAGCAAGTTAATGTGATAGATTTTTTTCCAGATATTGAGAAGTTTGAGAAGTCCGTTTCAGTACATCAAAAGAATGTGAGCCTTGAGAGTTTAAGCGAAAAGAAAAGGTTTCGTTTGAAGAAACATGTAACGGCAATTAGAAAATATAGAAATGTGGAAAAAAAGAGAACGTTAAAGGTTTTGTTTTAGTTAACCATTCCATGCATCACATGGTGTCTCTTTTCTTAATGCTGCATTTATCTGTCTTTTTCCTTTCCCTCTTAAACCTACATATGGATGCTTTAAGAGTAGGCTCTCTTAATATAAATGGGGGGAGGGATATGCACAAACGTGCATTAGTATCTGAAATAATAGAGCAGAAAAAATTGCATGTTATTTATCTTCAAGAGACACATAGTGATGTAGGAAATGAAGTTGAGTGGGGATTGTGGTGGAAAGGGCAGTATAAATTAAGCCATAAAACAAATTTGAGTGCAGGAGTGGCAATTTTCTTTTCACCTGATTTAAAAGTTACTGTTTTGAGTACAGACGAACCAATGAATGGCCGTCTTCTGGTTGTTAAAGCTGACATTGATGGGGAAATTTTTTATTTTATCAATGTGTATGCACCAAATATAGGGTTTGAAAGATTAATGTTTTTTGGTGTGTTAAGCAATGTTTTTAAAAAATGCTTTAATGATGGAAATGTCATAGTTGGGGGAGATTGGAATTGTACAGAGAATTTTTCTGTTGATCGAAATACTGAAGAACCCCATATACAGTCTTCATCTTGTTTATCACGGTCAATAAGGGCAGCTGATCTTTTGGATATATGGAGGGTCAAACACCCTAATGTGAGGCAGTATACATGGGTTAAGATGAATAATAATAGAGTTACTGCTGCTCGTTTGGACAGATTTTATGTATCCAAACAGTTAAGCAGTCAAATTATTAATTGTTCTATCACACCAATGGGTTTTACAGACCATCATTTGGTTTCAATTGTAATAAGTAAATCTCAGAGCTCAAATAAGTCCTCTTTTTGGCATTTTAATATTAGATTGCTTCAAGATAAAGAATTTTGTAAGTATTTTGAAATTTTTTGGCAACAGTGGAAAATGAAAAAAAGTAGTTTTGAAAATCTAAGACAGTGGTGGGACATAGGAAAAGTGAATATAAAAATGTTCTGTTTACAATATACTGCCAATTCTACTAATGTGTTAAAAGAAACGATTGAGTCAGTTGAAAATGAAATATCATCTATAGAAGCAGAATTAATTAATAGATATGATCCTAGTTTAAGTAGTAAGTTACAGAGGAAAAAAAATGGAGTTGGGATCTTATTTAAATGAGAGAGTAAAAGGGGCCTTGGTAAGGTCTCGTTTTATTTCTGTTGCAGACATGGACGCACCAAGTACATATTTTTTTAATTTGGAGCGTAAAGCAGCAAAGCACAAACAGATGGCCTGTTTACGTCTTCCTGATGGAAGGATGACGTATGATAAAAAAGATATGCGTCGTCACGCTGTGGATTTCTATTCAAATCTTTACACTGCTGAGCATTGTGATGAAAACTGTTCTACACAACTGTTTCAAGATTTACCTCAAATAGACTCTGACTCAAAGACTGCTTTGGATATAGATATATCCTATCAAGAAATAACTGCTGCCCTGGGCCAACTCAATTCAGGAAAATCTCCAGGCATCGACGGTTTGCAACCTGAATTTTATAGACATTTTTGGCATTGTTTTGGACGGGATCTTTTTGAAGTGTTTTGTGTATGTAACAAGGATGATATGCTGCCTGTGTCCTGTCAACGGGCTGTTTTGTCATTGTTGCCGAAGAAGGGGGATTTGTCTCTTTTGAAGAATTGGAGACCAGTTGCCCTTTTGACTACTGAATATAAGATTTTATCCAAATGCCTTTCAAATAGGCTTAAAAAGTACCTCCATCTAGTAGTACACAGTGATCAAACATATTGTGTTCCAGAAAGGACAATATCGGACAATTTGTTTTTGATACGGGATGTTTTGGACATTTGCAGAGTTTCTAAAACAGAAATTGGTTTAATCTCCCTGGACCAAGAAAAAGCGTTCGACCGTGTCGATCATAACTTTCTCTTTAATGTATTGAATGTTTTTGGGTTTGGGGAAGGTTTTTTAAAATGGGTGAAATTGTTGTATGCAGGGGCTTCTTGTATTGTCAAGGTAGGAGGTGGACTGAGCCGTCCAATTTCGGTAACAAGGGGCATAAGACAGGGGTGCCCTTTATCAGGACAGCTATATAGTATAGCAATTGAACCTTTACTTTGTAAACTGCGAGAGAAAATGTCTGGCTTACATATACCTGTTATTTTTAAGACATCAAAAACAGTTTTAAGTGCTTATGCTGATGATATTACCGTATTTGTTAAAAATACGCAAGACATTAAGGTTTTGTCTGATGCACTTTGTGTTTATGAGAAGGCTTCAACAGCCAAGGTGAACTGGGATAAAAGTGAAGCCCTTTGGGTAGGGCAAGGCTTTTCAGAGAACCTCCCATCATTGCCTAGAGACCTCAAATGGAAATTAGATGGTTTTAAGATATTAGGTATTTTTTTTGGTTCTAATGAGTTTCAAAAATTAAATTGGGAGGGTGTAGAGGAAAAAGTGTGCACACGATTGTCTAGGTGGAAATGGTTGCTACCCCAGTTGTCCTACAGGGGAAGAGTTTTGGTGGCCAATAATTTGGTGGCATCCACTTTGTGGCATAAATTCAATGTATTGCAACCACCAGCAGGTCTAGTTCAAGCGATTCAGAGGCACTTGGTGAACTTCTTCTGGTCCGGATACCATTGGGTCCGATCTGCTGCACTGTATCTTCCTATACAAGAAGGGGGGCAGGGTCTGGTGGACATCAAGGCAAGACTAATGACTTTTCGTTTACAAACCGTTCAAAGACTGCTATACAACAACAATTTTTCTTGGATGGACACTGCAATAGCCCTTTTGCGGAGGGTAGGCGGAATGGGCCTCGATAAACATTTATTTCTTATGGATTTACAAGAACCTGAGTTGGTAGACCTTACCCCATATTATAAATCTATGCTTGAAGCCTGGAAAGTTTTTACTGTGTCAAGATCACCTGATGTGTCAGCTGGGCCTTGGCTGTTGGAGGAACCTTTGTTTTTTAACCCTCTTCTCTCTTCAAGACTTTTGTCATCCGCATGCTTACGTTCACGGTTGCTGGCTGCTGGATATATGAAGTTGGGCCATGTATTGAGTAGCAGTGTGGAAGCTATAAGCCAAAGGACTGAAGTGAAATCTGCAAGAGTGATACAGCAGTTAATTGCAGAAGTACGTGGGGCATTAGGAGAGGAATACAGAGATTTTCTGGACAACACAACGGTGATTCATCAGTGGACAGAAGGGCATGATTATGTTTTTCCCTCACTCATAGTAAGGGCTGCTGTGGAGAATTGGGAAGAGGATGATCACTGTTTATTGACTTTTAAAACCCCCGTTTTGGATTGTTTCGAGTCAACTGGGAAGAAGGCCTTGTACTTGACCTGTTTGAAAGTGTCAAATGCCAATTTTTTGACTGGTGTTTTTTCTACAAAATGGATGGACTTTCTTGGACTTGACTCTTCCCCTAAAGGCTGCTGGCGTGCTCTGTACAAATGTCCAATTAATAAGCGGACAGGTGATCTCCAGTGGAGAATTGTACATGGAGCGATAGCTACGAACAGACATGTGGCGCATCTTAATCCTAGTGTTGGGGTGGGTTGTCCTTTTTGTTTAGAGGTAGAATCAGTGTTCCATTTATTTGTGCAGTGCTTACGTTTAGGGGATCTTTTTACCCTTTTAAGCAATTGGTTTTTATCTTTAGATGAGGATTTTTCCTTCAAATTGTTTGTTTATGGTCCTAGGTATTCCGTTCAAAGGAAAAGGACTTTGGTTTTAATAAATTTTTTATCAGGCACTGCAAAATTAGTAATTTGGAAAACAAGAAAAAACAAACTTCTAGGGCAGGATGCAATAAATGTGGTTCCTATGTTTTTGGGGCTTGTGGCAGCTAGACTAAAAGTAGAGTTTGCGTACTACAAGTTGGTGGATTGTTTACCAAAGTTTGTAGAAATCTGGTGTGTTAATGAGGTATTGTGTACTTTATGTGAGAGAAATGAATTGGTGTTGAAATTTTAAATGTCCATGGGTATATAAAAAAAAAAAAAAAAAAAAAATTTTTGTTTGAAGTGTGAATAATCCAAGACTAAATTGTTACAATAAAGGTGTATTCAAATTCTCTCTCTCTCTCTCTCTCTCTCTCTCTCTCTCTCTCTCTCTCTCTCTCTGTGTGCGTGCTTGCGTGCGTGCGTGCGTGTGTGAGAGAGAGAAAGATTCCAACATTGTGTTCGATTCCAAAATCACAGATCCTTATACAATATTTGAGTAACAAAAAGTTTTCCCACGCTGTTATTATGTTTTAGACCATTTAGCATAAACTTTTTCTTTATTTATTGTGTTTGTTGGAAGACAAGTCATGATAGCTGTTGCAGAGCTGAATTTCATTTTATGTTACACTGCATACAATTAGTCAAACAATTATATCTCTGTTATCAAATATATAACAGCTCACAAAGCAATGCTAATTCAGAAGGTATTTCCTGCCCCAAAGACCAATATAGAATAGATACCCTGGATAGATTAATCTTTTTTTTGATGGATTGCTGTTGGATTGTCTCACATCAGGACCGCATATCTCAAACTCAGCCTGTCCACGATTTGACTATTGGACAAGACCACAAGCCTTTACATTCAGCCAATTAATAGTTCATTACAATTTTGATTTTCTTTGATTATTTTACTCCAGGCTTAAAAATAAGATAAGAATAAGATTAACCATCTGACACAGTTTCATCTTCCCCCACATTTACATTCAGCATGACCTTGACCTTGTTTTTAATGAATTAGGGCCAGTTTGCGCTAAAAAGACGTGGTCAATTTTTTTTTATTGCATATGCATTTGCTGGAGTTTCCCTTTCAGATGCAAAATTTATGGGAGGAGAATATTTAAACTAATCATGCAAGGTGATTTACTAAGGTTTGCACTAGTAAATTTACTGGTATTTGCACCATTATTTACCGCCCAAAAGATCTTAAACCAGACGCTAATTTGCACTGTTAGACTGCGTTGCTCACACTAATCTGCCCTATTTAGTAAACGTGGCCCTTAGTTTCTTGTTTTGCTTAATTTTTTTGTTTTGCTTTCTTCTCACCTGCTATACATTATGGAGAAAACAGCAAAGAGCTCAATTCATGATCATGTAATATGAATTTTATTCAATTACACAGCTGTTAAAGCATTCAGTATCCGCCCTCTCTCATCAGACATTCTCCCAGTGGCATCAATATTCATGCCCTATTACAGAGATATGCAATTCTAGATGATATATAGGTTTAATAACTGTTGAGTCCATGATGAATTCTGTTAGAGGTCATTTGTATATTGTTTGAGGGGGAAGGGGGATACAGAAAGACAGAAGAGAGAAAATAGCAGAATAAAAGCTTCCTGTTTAAATTTTGATTTTGACATTTGGTGTTTATGGAGCCCCTAAAGGGACATGGTGATGGAAAAAAAATTATAAGACGGGAGGAAAAAATATATTTCAATGCTTTTGCGTTCTCTCGCCATCCCATATTTTTTTTTCTTCAGCATGTCCCTTTAGAAGCTCCTTAGGGTAACACTTTACAATAAGGTTCATTAGTTTACATTTAGTTGATGTATTAACTAACATGAACTAACAATGAGCAATACATTTGTTACAGAATTTATTAATCTTTGTCAATGTTAGTTAATAAAATTACAGCTGTTCATTGTTTGTACATGTTAGTTCACAGTGCATTAACTAATGTTAACAAATACAACCTTTAATTTTAATAACGTATTGGTAAATGTTGAAATGAATATTAACTAAGATTAATACATGCTAAAGAAGTATTGTTGATTCTTAGTCCGTGTTAACTAAGGTAGTTAACTAATGTTAACAAACAAACTTTATTGTAAAATGTTACCCTCCTTAGATGTCGATGCTAAAATATTTTTGTTCTTATGTCTTGATTTTTGCAGTTGAATTTTAACTTGAATTTAAATCTTTTTCTTGATTGATTGATCCATCCATCCATCCATCCACCCATCCATCCATCCATCCATCCATCCATTCATACAAGCAAACATCTTTGGGGTCCCAGAGACCCAAGCATGTGCAAATAATTAAAACAACATTTTGAAGATATTATTGAAGCCTTAACATGTTCATAGATAAATTAATTTAGACCATCCAATTATGTTTCATATATCATTTTGTTGGGTAAACGTAAGCTTCACCCACTAATGTCTGATTATACTTCGGAAAATAGAACATAGATAGAACAATAGGAATAGAACAGGGTTACACAGAGAACGATAACATATGATGCGCACAGACATTTCTCACATTTATTTTTTCATGGTAAAGCAAAAGTTTAGAAGTAAAAGTTGGATTTTCAAGAAGGTAAAGTGCGCCACAGTTCTACATTCTCAGTCAATGCGGTCCCATCCTTTTAATGTCAGTGGTGAAGGGGATTGAACTCTGATTCCGTCTCAACTCGCTTCCTTGTTTGTGGGGGTGGATCTGTGCACCTGCCACTCTCCTCCACACAGTCCCACATAGTTCCGCCTCCGCATCCAACTCAGTCCAGGGATGACGAGAGGATGAATCATTCAGTCAGCCAGAGAAAGCAGTGAGAGAACTGGAGTAAAGCAGAGATCATTGATTTCAATCGTCAGACTTAATCTCAGCGCAGCACAGATACACATGCTGTTTTGGGACTGTTTGCATGAGTGGGAGGATGTGCGTGTAATGTATGTCTTACAGAGAGCGGAAGGAAAGGATGAAAAACAGAGGGTTGGAAAGGAAGGAAATGTGAAAGGGCCGGAAGTCGTTTAATCAGCCAGCCTGAGTGTTATGTCACTGGTGATCAGATTGTTGACCATTTTGAGAGTTGAATTCATATGAAATATAACATCTGAATGTTGCATCGCCCACGATGATATGCATCGCCCACGATGATGAAGTCTATCAAGTCCTTCAAAAGACTTTGTCATCAATGAACATGCATGTCGAATGTTAATTTGGTGGCCTGGAGATCATTTCTGTGAAGTGATAGAATGACATATGAGGTTAAACAAACACTGTTCACTATTTTATTTCTCCCTGTGTACTCTCCTTGCAATTATCTTCAATTTCCCCAGAGGTCTTCATGGCAATGAAATCTATAGATCAAAAACATTAATGTGGGAGTCACATAACCAAACAAAAACTATGCATAATTATGAAAAATGACAAATGGCGAGCTCGTGGAGACCATGTATCTGGAGCTCTGGCACATATAGCTGCCTTCCCGTCATATATAGTCTGACACACAAAATTCCCATTTATTAGGTCACTCAGATGCAGTTCTGACACTGAAAATATGTGCCAATACACCCGCAGGGAAAATAATTGCAGCTGCTAATATAGCGTGATTTATTTGAACGTCTGGTCTGTGTTATTTTAGCACCTCATGTTTGAAAGGACTTATGCAAATAACTTAATGACACAAACACGCCCAAAACAAGCATTCTGTGTGGAACACAATTTGCATGGTGCAATTCATTTCGTCACATCCCGCCAGAATAGGAGTGCCTTGGCCTATAAATACACTCGACAGGCTGATACAAACTGGTTTTCATCGCTGAAGCGAACCAGCGCTGTTGTATGCACGGCAAGATATGCAGTACTCGTTCCCTCACTAGAGAGAACCGAGGTTACGTTAGTAACTGAGTACGTTCTCTTACGAGAGTATCTCTCATACTGCGTAATATCTTACGCTATGGGGAACACAATGCAACACGCCGTGCGTACTGGGATCCGACACCAAAGTCCCAAGGGCAGTAGCCCGGGGCTCATATAGTGCATAATCACCGTAGACTCACAGAGAGTCGGAGAAGAGAAGCTACAAGCATCATTCCCCATGAAATAGCATCCCACAGGAGCTAGTTATGTTAACAGTGTTTCACGCAGACAGGGTGAACGTGTTCAGCCTGAACTGGGTATAAGTACGGGTTATTCAACACCCATGGAACTGTTCTATCGATCAGTGAGCGATGCCCAAGCAAAACTCAGCATTCTGCGCCGGCAGATAGTACTGAATTCTAGACCGACAGCAGCTTGAACTGTAAGGCGGGAACCTCTAGGTTATAAAACCTTATAAATGTAGACAGCGAGGCCCAGCCTGCCGCCATACAGATATCTTGCAAGGAAATCCCGCTATACCACGCCCACGATGAGGCCACGCCTCTCGTGGAGTGCGCTCTGACACCCAAAGGACACTGCAGGCCCTTAGAAGTGTAAGCACGCGCTATGGCATCGACTATCCATCTGGATAGGCTTTGTTTTGATGCGGCCAGTCCCTTGGAGCGTCCGCCAAATAAAACAAAGAGCTGCTCGGTCTGTCTGAAGACAGACGAGCGGGACACATAAGCTATCAGCGCCCTGACGGGGCAAAGGAGATTAGCATCCGCCTCCTCATTATTCACCGGGAGGGCGCACAGGGAAATAACCTGGGCCCTGAACGGTGTGTTGAGGGATTTGGGACCCGTGTACCCGTGCCTTGGTTTGAGTATGACTTTAGAGTCATTAGGCCCAAACTCCATACATGACGCGCTTACTGAAAGCGCTTGTAAGTCCCCTACGCGCTTCATTGAAGCAAGAGCCACAACAAATACCGTTTTGAAAGACAGGTGTTTCATGTCTGACAAATGGATTGGCTCGAATGGGGCACCTTTCATGGCTTCCAGAACCGTAGAAAGGTCCCACACAGGGACTGAGGGGGGTCTGGGAGGATTCAGCCTCCGAGCTCCCCTGAGGAATCGTACGACCAGGTCGTTTTTCCCTAGTGACTGGCCAGACGTTGGTTTTGCAAACGCTGCTATGGCCGCCACGTATACTTTGAGCGTGGATGGGGTTCTACCCTTATCCAGCAGCTCCTGAAGGAAGGAGAGCACTTCCGTAACCCCGCAGTCTACGGGTGAAAAGCCCTGAGCTTGACACCAGGTAGAGAACACTGACCATTTCGAGGAGTAGAGCTGTCTAGTAGACGGGGCCCTAGCCTGCGTGATTGTGTTTAGCACTCCCTCCGGGAGGTTAGCAGGTACCCGTTGATGGCCCATGCGTGTAGGGACCATAAATCCGGGCGAGGATTCCAAATCGAGCCCTTTGCCTGAGAGAGGAGGTCTCTCCTCACCGGTATCGGCCACGGGGCAGTGCTGGTCAGCCGCATCAGGACTGGGAACCAAATCTGGTTCGTCCAGAGCGGAGCCACGAGCAGCACTGGGCATCCGTTTTCCCTGATTCGTTCCAGCACTTGAGGCAGGAGCGAGACGGGGGGAAAAGCATAGAGGGGGCAGCGGGGCCATACGTGGGCCAGCACATCCCTGCTCTTGGAGAAAAAGTTCGGACAGTGAGCGTTTTCCTGGGATGCGAACAGGTCCACCTGCGCTCTGCCGAATGTCTCCCACAGCAATTGGATCGTCTGCGGGTGCAGCGACCATTCCCCTGCTGGGACATTGTCTCTGGACAGTCTGTCTGGTCCCAGATTCAGGTGACCAGGCACATGCGCTGCTTTCAGTGAAAACAGGTTGTGCTGAGCCCAGACCAGGAGGCGTTCCGTCAGCCTGTAAAGGTTTCGGGACCTGACGTCGCCCTGGCGATTTATGTATGCCACCACTGACATGTTGTCCGACCGGACTAGGACGTGGTGGCCTTTTATCTGGGGACAAAACGCCGTAGCGCGTTGTCGACTGCCAGCATTTCCAGACAGTTTATGTGTAGAAGCTTTTCCCGTTCCGACCACTGGCCAAAGAACGGTCTGCCCTCGAGCAGCGCTCCCCATCCCGAGGTGGAGGCGTCCGTAGACACCACCGTCACACTCGAGGGAGTCCCCAGACTCACGCCTGACTGATACCAGTCGGCTATTTTCCACGGTTCCAGAGCCGAAACGCATTTCATGTCGACCCTGAGGCGAAACAGACCAGGGGTCCACGCCCGGGGCGGAACTCGCGCTTTCAGCCATAACTGCAGTGGGCGCATGCCAAGCAGGCCCAGCTGAAGTACCGAAGATGCTGAGGCCATGAGACCCAGCATTTTCTGAAACCTTTTGAGCGGGACTATAGAGCCGCGGCGGAAGGATTTCGCGGCGCGCTGAATGTCCAGTCCGTGCTCCGGCGACAGCTGTCATAGACAGCGAGTCCAGCACTGTTCCCAGAAAATAAATTTTCTGGCTGGGAAACAGCGAACTCTTCCCCCAATTGACTGTGAGACCCAGATTCTCGAGATGCTCGAGTAATGTGGTTCTGTGTTCTATGAGCTCTGAGTGTGATCGAGCTAAAATCAGCCAATCGTCCAAGTAGTTCAAGACTCGCATGCCCTGAAGTCTCAGGGGTGCGAGAGCCGCGTCCATGCACTTCGTAAATGTACGGGGTGCTAGGGACAGGCCAAACGGCAGGACTGTGTATTGATATGCCTGGCTCTCGAAGGCGAATCTCAAGAATTGCCTGTGACGTGACGCTATTTGTATTTGGAAATAGGCGTCTTTCAGATCTATTGACATAAACCAGTCTCCCTGGCGAACTTGCGCGAGGATTTTCCTGGTTGTCAGCATTCTGAACTGGCGCTTCACAAGCGCTCTGTTCAGCTGCCGTAGATCTAGAATGGGTCTGAGACCCTCGTCTTTTTTCGGTACCAGAAAATATCTGCTGTATAGCCCCCCTTCGCTCTGAGCCTGAGATAAAGGTTCTATGGCCCCTTTGCTCAGCAGTTTCGCTATTTCGGCTCGAAGTAGATGAGATACTTTGTTGTTTACCGTATTTACGACTCGCTCCGTGTAACGGCGGGGACGTCGAGCGAACTGTAGCGAATAGCCTCTTTTTATAGTGTTCAACACCCATTCTGATACCCCGGGAAGCTTTGCCCACGCATCACGGCGGGCAGCCTGGTCGCGCTCAATTTCTCTATGACAGATTGTGTAGAGAGAGCGAGCGGGACAAAACCCCGTGGGGTTGAGCGTGTCTGTGAGGGAATGTGGGCGCGGGACAGGGGGCACACTCACTGCACTGAGAACACTGTTCGGCTTGCGCTGACTGAATGTGTGTTGGTTTCGTTTGTTCAGAAAACGTGGGACACGCATCGAGTAGTGTTTGTGGGCACTGTGTCGTGGGCACATTCACTACATTTTTTTTTTTTTTTTTACAATCGACATGACTCAATTTCATTTCTGCTATCCCTGAACTGTGGCGTGCTGTGTCTGTGTGTGGGAATGGGCACTGAGACGTGGGCATTCTTAAAACACTCTTTTTGAGAATTATCTGGGTCGCCGTAAAAATGGCGTTTGCGTGCAGGCAAGCGGGCTGTGGTACCGGCTTGTTTACTGCAAAATACACTGGAACAGTCACATTGTTTGGAACTGAACGAGCGAGAAGTTTCGGTGGAGTCGGGCCTCGGCGAGACTAAATTTTATCTGCTGCGAGAGCTGGGATCGAACACGGGTCTCCCGTGCGAAGGCTTTCGGTTTCGCCACTGAGCCACAGGGGGAAACAACAAAAGCTTAAAATAGCCCGAGCAGATAAAGAGCGTCATCATTTCGCTATCCTCATTTCGCCGGTGACGCACGCCCACGGGGGGTGGGGCAGCTTTCTTATAACGTAAAGAAAGCTAGCCGCGGTTTTTATGCTGGCCCGTTTCCCTGACGACTCGCGGGCAGAAGGGGGGAGGTCCACAGAGCTCGCCCAAACCTCACTGTCCGACGCCAGGATAGAGCAGCTGGCCTTCTCTACAGATGCAGCTATCTCGTCGTCATAATGGCGGAGGCGGCGGCGTGCGGCGGCCGTTGTCCGTCAGTGAGCGACTCGATTGAAGCTGGTGAAGCTGGCGGGCAAACCGGCGAGCTTTCACGGGCTGGAGAAGGCTCGGGGACCCGCTGAGTACGGCGCGGCACTACAGTGGGCGGGAGTGCAGACTCGGAGAAAAAATGCCAGGCGAGTCCTCAGAGTCATCATGGCAATAGCTCGCTCAGCGAGCGCGAGAGCTGCATGATCCTTACCCAGGCGGGAAATGCAGATGAAATGGCGGTCCCCGTCGCTGAGTGCGGCTCGGCACGAGCCACAGGAACGAAGCATCTTAAAAAAGACGCTGCTCTTTTAGGTAAAGAGAGAGAGAGTGTGAGTCGCGACGGCGAACACACACTCTCAGCAGAGTAAAAGGATATCAACGCCGGAAAGCATAGCAGGTACGGCGGCTGAAGGCGGCGAGGTGAATGCCAGCGGCTTCAGACCCGAAGGCTCGTCCCGCTGAAGGCTTGCACTCAGACGGCGCGGCTTCTCACTCCGGATCCAGCGATGCAGTAGTGCTTCGCTGAAGAGATGAAAATCAGTTTGTAGCAGCCTGTCGAGTGTATTTATAGGCCAAGGCCACACCTATTCTGGCGGGACGTGACGAAATGGGCGCGAAGCGCCCCCATTGGGTATCACGTCCCGCAGGGCCTCTCTCGATAGGCTGCTGCTGTTGCCGCAGGGCAGCCAATATGCCTGCGAGCCGTCTTGCCTATGTCTGCATGCTGCCGCACAGCGTTTTACATTAAATCAAAATTAAGCATAATTTTTGGCTTCAATATCTCATGGAAAAGAGGTTTTCCCCGTAGCGTAAGATATTACGCAGTACGAGAGATACTCTCGTAAGAGAACTGATACTAAACAGAGCGGGAAACCGGAACTAAAGGAAACAGAACAGAATGTCAAAATAACAGTCCACATAAAATAACATAAACCTGACAAATAACAATTATAAAATTGCAAAAACACACAACAAAATGCCTAAAACTTCAACTTAAGTTAAAATAAAAAAAGAAATTACAAAAACAAAAGCTGATTCATAACATAAAAATTATTAGCAAGTACAGGTGATATACTATAGAGGACTATAAAAAAAATAAAATAAAAACAAACACACACACACACACACACATAGAGAAACATGAGGTCTCCAAACTCGGTTCTGGAGGGCCACTGTCCTGCAGAGTTTAGCTCCAACCCCAATTAAACACACCTGATCCAGCTAATCAGTGTCTTAGGCCTTTGGGTTGGAGCTAATCTCTGCAGGACAGTGGCTCTCCGGGACAGAGTTTGGAGACTCATTCAGATCCTTTTTACCCTCTTTTTTTCAACTGTAATAGTATCTAACGGATGCTAAAATAACACTGGTATTTAGACCCACAAAAAATATAAAAAAATATGGGGTCCCTTGCATAAGGATGATCATACATTTAGGGGTGACATTAAAGATTGAAATCCCCTGTTGTTGAGGACAGGAATGAAGAGATGATGGGGCGGGGGGATGGGACGGTGTAGACGTATGGATGAAAAGCCTTGTTAAGTACCTGCCCTCATCTACATTTCATGGTTTAGCTTCCCTCATGGATAACATTCAGTTTGGATCAGTGTTCTGATATGAAAATGAACAACAGACATGAATAAAACACATATATTTTCTTTTAGACAGGCCTCATGGGTCAGGATGAATTGGTGCTTGACATTTCAGTAGTAATTTCTTTCACGTATCATTCGATAGAGCAGGGGTTGACAACATTAGACACATATTAAATCGATAAATATAAATTAGTGCCATTAAATCGAATTACTGGTTTGGTAGAGCTAACAGAATTTTTAAGTTTTGAATAAAAATATATATATATAACCAATTTATTAAAATATTAAAATAAAATAATATAATAAAAAAATCTAAAAAATAAAATATAATATAATAATGAAAGTGAAAGTGAAAGGTTAAGAATGATGGTACTTCTTTTTGTACTAGAAAGGACCGTAACACAAAAATCAGCCAACAACATTAAGGTCAGCTGTAGGACAGCATTAGTGTACAGTTCTATAAGTTCATTTTTATTTTTAAATGTAATTAAAACATAATAAACATGTAATTTAAATGTAATTATTTTATTTTATTTTATAAAATACTGAAACAGGCTATTTAACTGTAATTGGTCGCACTCGAAATCACATCATTAAAATAATGCTCTCTTTAATTAATTAACATAAGTCAAAGGTAACAACAAACACTACACATTAGATCATGTAATGTATTCCATCCAGCTGTATTTTATTCCCAGATAACAACAGCTGAAAACAGATAACACAGGCTCATCCGGGTTTCTGAAGTCAGCAGCGTTATACGCTTGCTAGGAATGTTTTTTCTTTGTGGAAGTTTTGCGTTTGGTGAGCTAATAAAATATTAAAATTCAGTCAATTCAATATTTTGTGTCCAGTTATTTAATTATGTCATCCAGCATTGTGGACTTTTTATTGTTTTGTGCACTGTTGGATTATAAGATAACAAACAGGTATGATTTTAAAACAGTTTCATCTCAAATCAATATCTCTTGTCCCCATAATTATTTATGTGGCGAAATGCTGTGTAATAAGTGGTATGACTGTAACGTTTACCTTAAATGTCAATCTAGTTTGAACTTGCCACACTAGCAACTGCTCTCTCCATGGAAGCTTTGCGTTTAAAGACCGTATACAATATTTCGACTCAGATCAATATTTTGTGTCTAATTATTCACTTCTGTGGCAAGTTGCCGTGTAATTAGCGGGATAATGTACAGCCAGCCGGTTGTTATCTCAGAATAAACCCCGACAGGGTGATCAGGACCCTGACGCGAAGCGGAGGAGTATTGCATCAGCCTGAAGGGGTTTACATTATCACATACATAAAACAGTAAACGTTTACGTAGAAAATTGCATAAAAACCCAGTTGAGGACTGGGGAACTGAGGTAAATATGGATGAGACAATCTCTGAATCTACAGGAATGTATCCTACACTGGCCTAGATTTCAGTATCCTCTTTCAGAGGCCACACTAACTCATCTTCTAGTATCTACTCACACAGCACAGTCAGTATCGGCTTCTAATAAGGGTGGAGGTTCTATATATTTCACCTTTAACATGTTCATAGTGGGAAAAACTATATGAACCTATAATGCCTCATAATTCAAGAGGTGGAGCAAGTGTAAAGCTGGTCTACAGTATATTGATCATGTGAATGTGGGTCGGCACTGATGCAATGGGGCCACTGCAATGAACGAGGGCCAACGTTTGCATCTAGCTGAGTAGGTGGAAGTCAAGGAGGTTAGATGATACAGAATGCTACTTAAAACAGCAAGTATATCACTGCTCCATTGTTCCTGCTCTTCATGACATCAATCTTCTAACAGGCTGCATTGTTTAGCGGCTGACCTCAGATGAAGGCATGGCCAGATAAACCAGCTTATATTATTTCTATACAAAGAGCTTTATGTCCCTAGCAAGAGACTTGTCATGGATTATGGTTGAATTACATGAGATTCCAGTGAAGAGAATGTGAACATCTAAGATTCTAACAGCTCCATAAAAGTCTGCTTATTTGTGACAGGTTATATTTGTACAGTAGTGCAGAACTGATCTCTTTATCTGTCCGTACTGAGCTCTCTTGAGAGCTCTCAAAAGCAGAATGGAGCCCAGAGGGTCATTCAAAACTCCATTACTACAGATGGACTAGGTGAAAGGTTAAGACCAATGGCTTCACTTAAAGGATTAGTTCACCTCAAAATGAAAATTTCCTAATAATTTACTCACCCCAATGCCATCCAAGATATCCATGTCTTTCTTTCCTCAGTGGAAGAGACATTAAGTTTTTTGAGGAAAACATTTCTGGATTTTTCTTCGAATAATGGACTTCAATGGCAACCAACGTTTTGTAGTCCAAATCAATGTGGTTTCAAAGGTCTTTGAAGTGCTTCAAGCGACTGTGCACGATTGCAGCTGAGAAAGAGGGTCTTATCTAGCGAAACGATAGGTCATTTAAAAATATATATATATATAAAAAAAATACATAAAATATATATATATATATATACTTTTTAACTACAATTGTTCGGATTGAGCTGATCTGCAACGCGCCGGGAACTATGTCATCACGCTCGATGTCGCCGGCGCCGGCGGAAGTACCGCCCCACTCTTTACAAAGCGACAAATACAATTTGAACTATCCTACTTCCCATGGTCGCTTTGTAAATAGTGGGGCGGTACTTCCGGCGGCGCCGGTGACATCGAGCGTGACATTTCAAAGTGATGACGTAGTTCCCGGCGCGTTGCAGATCAGCTCAATGTAGAACAATTGTAGTTAAAAAGTATATATATATTTTTTAAATGACCTATCGTTTCGGGTCCGTGTACTTGTCGGCCAACGGATTTTCGTTTTGAAAGGAAAAAAACAAAAACGAAAAACGGACCGTTTCCCGATTACCATTAGTAAATAGGAAAACGAAAAACGGAAAACAACCCATTATTCGTATTTTGTTTTGATATTAAAAAACGGAAAACGAAAAACAATCTCGTTATCCGATTTTCCTTGATGTGTTTACAGATGGAAATCGGAAATCAAAATACGACCATATAAATTGTAATCCTTAATTCTCCATTGGTATTTTTCGTGACCTGGAAGCGATCGTAAGTAGTAAGCGGTTGTCATGGGCCCTGTCCCAAATGGCACACTCCGGACTTGTGGACTTCCTCAGAGTCCACACTTCAGTGACGTCATGTAGTGCAGACCTATAGGGCCCTTAGCGCGAGTCCGCGAGGGCCCATTGAGAGGTATTTTTGGGACAGACTCGATCGTCACGCCGGAAACAGGAAGAAGGTCTCAGCTCAGACGTCGAAGCTGAATAAACTTAAAGGTCATCTCATCAGTCCCTTTATTAGAAAAATATCTCAAATATCATTAAAAAAATTACAGTCTTTAGCATCGAGAACAGGATTTATTTTATTTTCCCAAATCTTATGTCCATGTGAACTACACAGCCTGCTTTTACAGTTCTATAATTGTATATGCCACCTGGGCATTAGAATAGATGTCATGGTTATGTAAATGATCAATACAGTTCCCAGCTAACACAGTTACGTTGTGAAGACGTAACAGGACCGGCCCATATTCGTCGTAGCGACGTACCACATAACGTTCCAGCAACGTAACTTTGTGATTCCCATAATCGTCGTGGCGACGTTATAGTGGTACGTCGCAAGAACGTGATGAGTACGTCTTAATGACCAAACTGGCATGTTGTGAGGACGTAACATCGAAGGACCATATTAGTCATAGCGACGCGCCAAATAACGTTCCAGCAACGTAACTTTGTGATTCATGTATTCTTCGTGGCGACGTTATTGTGGACGTGCCCACGACGTTTCTGGAACGTTAGCTAAGATTATAAAAAATGGAACTTTACCACGACGTCCTCACAACGTTGTCATAAAGTAATGTCGCGCTGACCAAATGACGACTAACTGACGACGTCGTCACAACGTACTGTGTTAGCTGGGTTGTACATAGTAATACAAAATGTTCAATTTTAACACAAAATTAAAATGTAAATGAGTTTAAGAAAAATGTATAGGTTTCAATATTCATACTACGTTTATATGACTCAGTAAAGCCGTGACATTCGGTTCTATTTATGTAATGAATCATAATGTGATCGTATTATTTAACACGCTATTATTATGTTTGATATATCAACCACTGGTCGATAATGTTTGTATAAACTGTAAGTAACAACTGGTAAAATGTACGCCTATATCATAAAGCCATGTTAACAGTCCGTGAGCGAAATCTCCCATCCGTTTTCTGATTGGCATTTCGCAAGGATTCCTGGGTAGTTAAAGTGCGTGGAGCCTGCATCTATGCGGGCTTCGCGGAAGACCGCTTCAAGGGTACAAAGGGGGCGCTGCTGAGCACACTTCAGAGCGTTAAAATGCTAAATGGGACGGCCTACGGACTAGTAGACTCAGCGAGCACGCGCAATTTAAGTCCACGAGACCGAAAGTCCGCATGAAGTGCGCCATTTGGGACAGGGCCATAGATATAGGCCGTTTCTCAATACCAAGTATACGCAAACTTCGGACTTGCCAAGTTCGACTCAGGAGAACGAACTCCCGAGGACAAGAGGACGCAAGTCCGGTTATTCTGCAAATGGAACAGCGGCGTTCTTGATCGCGTCACTCAGCACGCTCTGGCTAATCCAGTTATCTCCTTATGTATATTTTAGGCAACAATAAAATGAAATATGGTATAAAATACAACTCTGCCTCTTTTCATCAACAATAAAACAAAATGTAATAAAACAACACTCAGCCTCTTTTCATTTAAAAAAATCTTCAACATATTAATGGCCACACAAATGTGTTTCAGGCAATGCACATTGATTATCTTCACTGCATATATTTATAACAACACGAAATATAAAACACAACCCTGGTTCTTTTTGTTTTCATTTTAAAAATATGAAACATTATTGATCATTAAAACTGACATTTAACAAACAGAGACAGGGTTGTATCATTTTATTTTATTATACATGTACATACAGTGAAGAGAATGTATAGTAAAATATATAGGCCTATATATAATATTCTATATATTTTAGAATATAAAATTACACAACCCTGTCTTTTTTGTTAAATGTCAGTTTTAATGATCAATAATATCCAGTATAAAAGTATAAGTAGCCTAATAGGTATAAGAAGCTATACAATGCATAACAATAAAGCAAACAATTAAGTCAAACATAAGTCAGCTCTCTAATAGGCTACGTTAAATGGCCTAAATATATAAAGTTATGAAACTTCACTTTGCCCTCAGCCAAAACGATTTGCTATGGAACAAACTATAGATTAATGATCGACTTATACACAAGACAAATTATATCTCATGTTTAACGACTAGACTAAAGACATCAGAGCCAGCGGCAAACAGAAGGACTAGCCGATGAAAAGCAGTTCCAGTCGGGGTTAATGAGCGCTGAACTCCCGGTGATCGCCTGAATCTCACAACTCCGAAAACATCAGATAGCCTACATTTTTCAAATAGGGTGGGTCTTGGCGTGGCCGGAGTAACTTCCGGGTCACGAAAAAATACCAGTGCAGAATTAGTGTTTATATCTATGGAATTAAGGATTACGATTTATACATACGTATTTTTGATTTCCGATTTCCATCTATAAACACATGAAGGACAATCGGATAACGAGATTGTTTTTCGTTTTTTAATATCAAAACAAAAAAACGAATTATGGGTTGTTTTCCGTTTTTCGTTTTCCTGTTTACTAATGGTAATTGGGAAACTGTCCGTTTTTCGTTTTTGTTTTTTTCCTTTCAAAACGAAAATCCGTTGGCCGACAAGTACACGGACCGTTTCGCTAGATAAGACCCTCTTTCTCAGCTGTGATCATGCACAGTCCGTTGAAGCACTTCAAAGACCTGAAACTGCATTGATTTGGACTTCAAAACATTGCCATTGAAGTCCATTATTCGAAGAAAAATCCAGAAATGTTTTCCTCAAAAAACTTAATTTCTCTTCCACTAAGGAAAGACTAAGGATATCTTGGATGGCATTGGGGTGAGTAAATTATTAGGAAATTTTCATTTTGAGGTGAATCCTTTAAGCTTGTTGTACTTGCAAGCACCGTAAGACAACAATCAGTCAACAACTTTAAGGTGAGCTGGACAGCATTAGTGAGAGTGAACTTATGCTTATCCAATGCCTATTAAATGCAAAAACATGGGAGTAAAATTATTTGTAATTTATATTTTTGTTTTAACATTTTTTTTTTTAATTATTGCCTTGCAATACAACGCCATCTCACGACCAATTCGTACGAATTTTACGAGTAAGTAAAATGTGGCTGATTCGTATGAATTCGTACGACCTAACTCTTACGAATTCGTACAATTTGTCTAAATCCCAGTGACGGTTAGGTTTAGGGGTGGGGTCAGGGTTAGGTCATTCAAATGAAATACGAATTGGGTAACTTGTAAAATCTGTACGATTTAGCAAAAATCGTACAAATTCGTACGAGTGAGGTCGTATGAATTCGTACAAATTAGCCACCTCGTAAAATTCGTACGAATTGGTTGTGAGATCGGGTTGGCAATACAGACAAGATAAGTTAATTAGATTTTTTATAAATAATTATGATATAATTTACACTGCGTCCGAAAGCTGAAAAATGCTGCCTCCGCAGGCAGCATACTGAGGTAGGGAGGCAAAAAGGAACAGCCGAATCCAATGATCATGTCACATCCTGGCTTCATCTGAATGGTTTTTGAAGGAAGCAGGGTGCTTCTCAAACAGATGGCTCACGGTATGAAAACACTATTAAAACTTAATTTTGGAAAAATATATTGCTATTGTAGTGATTAAATATTCACTTGTCACCAAAGCTCTCTCTATTTTGTTGTAGATCATTAAACTGTTACGCTGCCTCAGAAGTCTTTCTGAATTCAGCTTTACCTTAGTGTGCAAATACTGCCTGCAAAGTCATTGGTTGATAAGGCAGCGAGGCAACAAGTCAGCTTTGGCATTCAGCCAAATTGTATAATGCTAAATTTACTTTCAGCCCATGTCCACCTATTTTTTCGATTCTGGACCTTTTATAGTAAAAAGTTTGGGCACCTATAAAGGCAGCAACTCTGTGTGTCACCACAACTGCATTCCATCTTTCTAAGATTCAACTAACAACTGATTACAACAGAGTTTGACATGCTAAGATAATGACACAATACTGTAATAAAATAAAAATACATAGCACATTAATATTGGATAAAATAGTCAATTTTTAATTAGATTGAGGAACTAAACATGTCACAATGCATGCTTGAATAGCCTTTACACTACTTGGCCAAAATGAGGTATCTTAAAGCAGGGATTCCCAAAAATAATTTGTCAGCTGAACCCCTTTGACCTCAAATATTTACATACCCCTTGAGATTTTAAGCTTCTCTGATGTTGGTTAATGGTCTTTTTTTAAGCGTCTTATTTTGATTTGTTTGAAATAATTTATTTTAATTTGATATTTTGATGATTAAATTATTCGAAGTGTTGCGCAGATGCATCATATGATTTTTGATCAATTTAAAACCAACGGCATTAAGTTGGTTTTGAGTAATTAACTGTGTGAGTGCACTGAGATGTATAATGTCGTATTCGTTTTTCTTTCGGTAAAATAATTAAATACTTGCCAAATCAAAATGAAACCTGTACAAAATATAGCAGGGCTCGACAATAAGGACTGTCCGGTGCCAGCGTGAACGACGCTCGGGACAATTGACTGAACAATCACTGTTCCGATCGGGCTGCATTTTCACGAAAGTTTATTTTTTGCACGTGTTTTTAAGCCTTGCCAATTTAAATATTCAAGCGCAAGAAGATGCAGAAGAGAACTACATTTGGCACTCACTTTGTGAGAAGTTTTGTGCACGCACACATCCAAAGCATGCGGCCAGAAAGCAGCGGCTCAGACAGTGCAAACACTGAATTAAGTTATCTTTCGCTTCTTATTGCTCTTGAATGGACAAATTTACACACAAAACACTGAGATTTGCTATCTCAGACTGGCCCCTGTGGTGATCTCAAGAGGGAACAGACTCTCCGTAATGATGATATTGCTCCTCTACTCTCCGTCTCCCTCTTTGCTACTTCTCTCCCTCATGACTTAGTGGAATTCATCCTAGGTCATGTACAGGTGTCCAATCTCCCTTCCTTCTTCCCCTCTACTCCCGCTTTTTTAATTTTTTCTTAGCATGTGATGGCCTGGGGCATTTGAAAAGGAACGTAAACCCAGGGATATCAAGGTAACAAATAAAATGTCAGAGTAAGATTTGAAGGAAATTGAAAATGCCAAAATGTTAAAGTCTATATTAAAAGAGTTGCATGTGGCCCTAGTCTAATAATAAAGATATGGCACACAGCAGAGCACGGACAGATATTTATACATGTTATCTGGATTGAATGCTGTGCCCTATGCATTGCAACATCATCATCTGTGTTTTAAAGAGCTGGGCGAGGATTTGTCTCTCTTTAATTCATGAGTGTGAATTTGAATTAAATTGGCCATGACCCGCAGGATGTTGAATTGGAATGACAGAAATTGCAATTCAAAAATTTCAACACAATCACACAAAAAGCATATTAATCCATTACAAAGTTTTAAACAAAATATAAATGATTGCATGGTTATTTGACTATATTAAGCCCCATAAATGAGTCTGCAGCGCCACTTCAAGTCAAACACACCTGTTTAATGAATGAACGAACCAATGAATGAATAGCGAAAATCAAAAGATATTCTTAATTCAATTAAGTGCAACACTTTTCGCCAATATATGACACAAGTGATGAGTAAAATGTTTATTGCTTATCTGTTGACTTTTGCTTTCCTGAATATGATGGTTAAGTGAGCAACAGCCCCATATGCTGTAAAACATGCACACACTCACACGCACACACGCACGCACACACACACACACGCACGCCCACACACAAAGGAAATATTACTTATATTATCCACATGTTGTGAGTGAGTTTACTTTCACTTATTTGTATATAAACATCAGTGAATTCATCATTCAGATTTGTGCAAGTTATATAATGTCCTGCTGAAACTCTTAAATCCTCCACAGCCCCACCCTTTCATTACTGCATTTGTGGGATAAACATTTCAAGACACTCGACTAAAAAAAAAAAAGAAAAGAAAGATGACAATGACAATGACATTTTTAGCCAGTAAAGTAAGAAAGTCAATGTCTGGACACACTCGTAGACATTTTAGCAGACATACACACAAACACATTATTTGATATCACAGATTTGCCAGATAAACCATGAATACTGTTGCAAAAATAGATGGAAAAATAGATGGGTATCACTTTTCAAAGTGTTCTTACTGTAGGTTCATCCTTCAAAAATAGGTACAGAGAAAACATATACAGGGAAACATGGTGGCAAAGTGTTTTGGTGGCTCATATTTGTGGGTAGTCTCTCCAACAGTGGCACTGCTGGTTTGGCATAATTGCCCCCTTCAGCCTGGGCAGACTACTGTGCCCACGCTGTGGGCACTAACTGGTCTTGCAGGGCGGTAAGAGATTTTGTAGTGTGATTACTGTGGATTAAACTAATAACTGAAAAAGACACATATATCGGGACTGCGACAAACCCTCAAAAACAACAACAACAATACCTCACACTCTGTCATGGTTCTCTGCAGATGCTTTGCCTAGATGGCAGAAATGTGAGAGCACTTAAGATGTAATTATATATTTCTAACAGACACAAGCCCTCTTCATTTCAGCTTTTTTTGGAGCATTTTTTTTTATCTCAGTGAGGTCAAGCGAGGATAGATCCGCCTCTCCCTCCACACACCTCTCAAATAGGAGTCGTATTACTATAACAAATCTCACATCACTATAGTCAGTTATTCATGAGGCAACAAATCAAGAGGTTTTGTAGTTATTGTGTGTGTTGAAATGTGTGTGAGTTTGAAAGAACAGAGAGAAAATGGCTAGACACAGTAATATGATAGAGGAAGAACAAGGTTAAATTATGCATTATGAGTTATTAAACTAAATGAATGGGCTGTTAATTAATGTATGGATGAATCACCTGCAATGCCGCTGAGTAAAGACACGGGGCCTTCTGTCACCTCACTCAGCAGTGCCATATATCACGTCAAACGCACTCTCCCTCTTTTATGCATTACAGAACATGAATTGCAGAATATGAAATATATACGGTACTGCCACAGGTGAGGCTATGAAATGTTAGGAGCCCAAGACAATCATCTAAATGTAAATTATTATTATAAGATAAATTATTACCTTTTTTTTATTTGATTAATACACTCATTTATCAACCTGAAATACATAAATGCGATTGTAAAGAAAAGTAATAGTAACCTATTAAATAAAAAAAACTTCTACGGTTACGTATGTAACCCTCGTTCCCTGAGTAGGGAACGGAGACGTTACGTCGGATGACGACGAATGGGGGGGGGGTTTCGCTTAGAAAGCCTATCAACTTCGAGTATTACAAAACGAGCCAATGGCAAAGAAATGCCATGGGTCTGCGGAATTTGCATGACGTAACTCCGCCCCACCTCGTGGGTATAAAAGGAGGAAGTCCGCAACAGCAGTTTATGTTTCTTCGCTGAGGAGCCAAGACTGAGCTCAGGCAAACCCCGCGGTACAGCGGAAAGTGGCAGGCAGACGTAACATCTCCGTTCCCTACTCAGGGAACGAGGGTTACATACTTAACCGTAGACGTTCCCTTTCGTTGTCACTCCGAGTTACGTCGGATGACGACGAATGGGGTTACCAGTCTAATCACGCCACCTTCTCAGCTGTCTTCCAGTGCCCTGCGTAAATCGAGATCCCTGTCATAGACTGGACGAAGGACTCCATTTAACACAGGAATACCAAGGTACACTGGGAAGCATATCCCAAGCTAGGGGAAGTATGCAATTAATGCCAACCCAGAGGGGGGGGACTTAGAGAATACACATATGACCCGAAGGAAACATATGGAGAACACTGGGGTGTCCAGCCGCAGGTGGAATATTTCAACCCCAGGGGTGGCAAGGTGGCTTGCCAAAGGGAAAGACACATGCTCAGAGAGGCTTACAGTGGAAATACACATGTGGGGGTCGCTCAAGGGAGGGACCATGCACACGGGAGGCACCTAGCCGACGCGCAGGCAAGAGACACTGGCGCCGACGTCAGGAGTGCTGGAGGAGCTCAGGGCTTTCGGAGAAGCTCACCTGAGGAGAATATCGCACGAATCCAGTCCATGGAGTGGAATGGCGAGCAAGCGAAGACACCTGAGCGGGTCCGGTACTAGCTAGTTGAAGCGAGTACATGAGAGGACACTGGCTCCACTCGGAGATTATAGAATCTGGCGAATGTGTTAGGTGTCGCCCAGCCTGCAGCTCTGCAGATGTCTGTTAGCGAGGCGCCATGCGCTAGCCCAAGAGGATGCCACACTCCGGGTGGAGTGGGCCGTCACACCAAGGGGGCACGGTCGACCGTGCCTGGTATGCCAAGGCAATGGCGTCCACTAACCAGTGAGACAACCTTTGCTTGGAGAGAGCCTTTCCCTTCAGCTTCCCACCATAACAGACAAAGAGCTGGTCTGAGGTCCTGAAACACTGTCGCTGGTCTACATAGTCGCGAAGAGCGCGTACTGGATAGAGCAGTGCCAAGGCTGGGTCTGCCTCCTCCAGGGGCAGCGCTTGCAGGTTCACCACCTGGTCCCGAAGGGAGTGGTAGGAACCTTGGGCACATATCCGGGCCGGGGTCTCAGGATCACGTGAGAGAAGGCCGGTCCGAATTCCAGGCACGCTTTGTCGACGGAGAATGCGTGCAGGTCCCCTACCCTCTTGATGGAGGCCAGTGCAACTAGGAGCGCTGTCTTTATTGACAGGAACTTAAGCTCGACTGATTGCAGGGGCTCAAAGGGAGCACTCTTCAGGGCAGTTAGAACCACTGAGAGGTCCCAAGAGGGAACGAGAGGAGGCGAGGAGGATATAGTCTCCTCGCTCCTCTCAGGAACCTGATGACCAGGTCGTGCTTCCCTACCGACTTACCTTCGACCGGGTCATGATGTGCGACAATGGCGGCAACATAGACCTTAAGGGTGGAGGGAGACAGCCTTCGCTCAAACCCTTGCTGAAGGAAGGAAAGCACAACGCTGATCGAGCATCTCCGGGGGTCTTCTCGGTGAGAAGAGCACCAGTCGACGAAGAGGTTCCACTTCAACGCATAGACGTGTCTCGTGGACGACGCTCTAGCGGAAGTGATGGTAGCCGCCACCGCTGGTGGAAGGGTACTCAACCTACCTCGAGCCGTCCAGGAGCCACAAGTGGAGGCTCCAGAGATCGGGGCGAGGATGCCACAGGGTGCCCCGTCCCTGAGAAAGAAGGTCCTTCCTCAGAGGAATGGGCCAGGGAGGTGCTGTCGCGAGGAGTACAAGTTCGGGGAACCAGGTCCGGTTGGGCCAATACGGCGCGACCAGAATGACCTGCTCCTCGTCCTCCCTGACTTTGCGCAAGGTCTGCGCAAGAAGGCTCACTGGGGTAAACGTATATTTGCAGCCAGCTGTGCGCCAGTGCATCCGTGCCGAGCGTGCCCTCGGTCAGGGAAAAATACAGAGCGCAAGGGGTCGAGTCGTGAGAGGCAAACAGATCTATCTGTTCGTCCCCGAACTGGTCCCAAAACAGCTGAACCGACTGGGGATGGAGTTGCCATTCTCCAGGGAGGGGCTGAAGCCGTGAGAGCTCGTCGGCTGCACAGTTCAGCGCTCCGGGAAAGAAAAAGGCTCGAAGCGACCTCAGATGCTTCTGACTCCATAGGAGGAGGTGGCGGGCGAGTTGTGACATACGGCGGGAGCGTAGACCACCTTGATGGTAGATGTACGCTACAGTCGTGGTATTGTCTGAATGGACTAGTACGTGTTGACCCCGGGGCAACGCCAGGAAGCGGTGCAGGCAAGACGTACTGCCAACAACTCGAGGCAATTGACATGCCATAGCCGCTGGGGTCCTGTCCAGGAGCCCGCAGCAGCATGTCCATTGCACATGGCGCTCCAGCCCGTGGTGGAGGCATCTGTTGAGACAACAACATGCCCGTTCCAGGGGGACACCCGCCCTGAGAAAACTGAGGTTCGACCACGGGGTGAGGAACTGACGGCAGGTCGGAGTAACTGGTACTCGGAGCGTGCCTTGTTGCCATGCCCACCTCGGGACTCGGTCGCGAAGCCAAAGCTGAAGCGGTCTCATATGAAGCAATCCGAGCGGCGTGACCGCAGCTGCAGATGCCATATGCCCCAGGGGCCTCTGAAAAAGTTTCAGTGGAACCGCACTCTTGCCCTCGAGTTGTCTCAGGCAAGTCAGCAGTGACTGCGCGCGCTCGCTCGTAAGCTGCGCGGACATGGCGACCGAGTCGATGTCCATACCGAGAAAAGAGATCCTCTGCACGGGGCAAAGTTTGCTCTTCTCCCAGTTGACCCGAAGGCCCAGACGAGCTAGGTGCCGGAGCACTAGGTCCCTGTGTTCGCAAACCTGATCTCGAGAGTGAGCTAGGATCAGCCAGTCGTCGATATAACTCAGGATGCGAACCCCGTGCTCCCGAAGGGGAACAAGGGCAGCCTCAACGACCTTCGTGAAGATGCGAGGAGACAGGGCTAGCCCGAAGGGGAGAACCGCGTACTGGTATGGCTGCCTCTCGAAAGCAAACCGTAGGAACGGTCTGTAGCGAGGAAGAATGGAGACATGAAAGTAGGCGTCCTTCAGGTCGATCGCTGCAAACCAATCCTGGGGCCGCACGCATTCGAAAACGCGTTTGGCGGTGAGCATCTTGAACGGCAGCCTGTGAAGGGAGCGGTTCAGCACGCGCAAGTCCAGGATTGGCCGTAACCCACCGGTTTTCTTGGGGACAATGAAGTAGGAGCTGTAGAAGCCGGACCTCATCTCGGCTGGAGGGACAGTCTCGTTTGCACCCTTCGCCAGGGGTGGCAACCTCTGCTCTCCTGACGGGGGCATTGCCACCGACCAAAGTGGAGCGGACTCCCCGGAAGCGGGGAGGAGACCGTGCGAACTGAATCGCATAGCCGAGCCTGCCGGTGCGCGCGATCCAGCGGGACAGATGGGGAAGCTCTAGCCAGGCTCCCAGGAACTGAACCAGCGGGATCAAGCGGACGACAGGCGTCCCCCCGGAGGGGCAGCGAAGCAGAGTAACTGGCCCAGACGTGGACGGCATAGCGGTCCGGTGTGGGGGCACAGTTAGCAACCGCGCCCTGGCAGAGGGGGCCAGGGGAGGACCAGGCTGGTCGTCCCGCGGGGGCCTGCTCTGCCAGGGGTCTGGCGACAGAGGGGGACAGGGGCGAAGCGGTCCGTGGACGGCACGCCGTGTCAACCACCTCTGGGACAGAGGGGGACGAGGAGAGCACGGCTAGAGGGCGGCGCTCTGTGTCGTCCGAGAACTCTGTGTGCTCAGAGACGGGAGAGTCAGTTCTTTGCGAATAAGGATTTTTCCCCGGCCCTCCACCGGGGAAAGGAGTGGTCCTGCTACCAACTCCTGGAAAGAACTGAGTCCTATCTCTGGGGAGCCCCTCTCAAGAGCGCCACCTAACCCGTCGTGTAGCGGGGGGCGGGGCTGGAGAGGGCTGTAGCGTCCAACCGCGGCCTCCAGAGCCGGCCCGGGTGAACGGGCGGGGTGAGAGCCGCGGGGGGGCGCCCTCGGCGGTGGGCAGACCGAGGGACCTGAGCGGACGGCGGGGCCGTCGGGACAGAGTCAACCTCAGCCTGCTCCATCCCCGAGGAGCCCGTCTCAGGAGCGCCGCTTAACCCTGCGTGTAGCGGGGGGCGGGGCTAGAGAGGGCTGTGGCGTCCGCCCGCGGCCCCCAGAGCCGGCCCGGGTGAACGCGCAGGATGGGAGCCGCGGGAGGGCGCCTTCGGCGGTGGGCAGACCGAGGGATCTAAGCGGACGGCGGGGCCGTCGGGACAGAATCAACGTCAGTCTGCTCATGGGTGGCTGAGAGCTGTTGGGCCAGCCCTCAACCGCACCGCCGAAGAGGCCGACCTGGGAATGTCGGACAGACGGGTCCGCGCGACATCCAGCACATCAAACAGGTACAGCCACCGAATGGTGAGCATCACCTGACCCAGGGAGCGTACGGCCACTTTCGTCGCTCGGAGAGCAAGGTTAGTGGCGGCGCGCAGCTCAGTGAAGAGCCCTGGGTCAGTCCCGCCCTCGTGCAGGACCATGAGCATCTGGGTCAGGTAGACCAGCAGAATGACCATGGCATGCAGTGAGGCGGCTGCCAGTCCCGTGGCGCTATAGGATCTCGCCACAAGCGTAGACGAAAAACTACAGGCCACGGACGGGTGCTTAGGATTGCGCCGAGAAGAAGCACTCTGAGGACACATAGCATCGCAACAGAGCGTTCAGCCGGGGGAACCCCAGTGTACCCATGGGCAGCGGCCCCATCGAGGGGAGGAAAGGCGGATGAGATCAGCGAGTGGTCCCTGATCTCATCATGCACGTCCGGGAAGAATGGTATTGGGGTTTGCCGTGGACGAGGGTCGGCGGCCTCACCCAAAAACCAATCGTCCTGGGAAAGCATGGCCGTCATCTCCGGATCAGACTCGACGAGTCGTCACTTCCAGGAAAATCAAACCCACCTAGTGAAGCTGCTACAAACATAATATCATCCTCTGTAGCTTCAAATGAAACACGGGCCACCAGAGGGTAGACCCGTGGGAATCACCTGTTCACTAGCGGGCACCGTCATTGAAGAGGGGGGCTGTGGTCGCGGACACATAGTCGGCGCCTTGTTCCAGACCATAACCCTCAGGTCACCCAGCCAAAGAACGGGGGGTGGATGAGGGGACTCTCACTCATGTGAGTTCACCGAGTCTCGACCTTGATGACGCGATGATCATGTTTCCACGGAGAAAACATGAGTCATCCACGAGCGCTGCTCTAGCATGATCAAGCCCAAACATACTAGACAACGCTCGTGCCCATCAGAGTCCGATACCAAGCTGCCGCACCATTCATTTTTTTTTTTTTTTTTTTTTTTTAAATGCACGGGCGAGCCGTCTTTAAAAAGACATGCCGCGTGCGAGCTCTTTTAGTGAGAGAAAACTCAAGTGTTGAAGCACCCGGGGAGACACGCACCGACTGGCAGATCACTGCAACAGATCAGCAGGAAGCACGCGCTCGCCGTAGATCGCCGTCACACCAACACTCGAGGTACTCGTTTGTAAAGCTGACAATTCAGAGATGGCTTGTGGAGAGAAGAATACACTTGGCTCCGAAGCGAAAACATAAACTGCTGTTGCGGACTTCCTCCTTTTATACCCACGAGGTGGGGCGGAGTTACGTCATGCAAATTTCGCAGACCCATGGCATTTCTTTGCCATTGGCTCGTTTTGTAATACTCGAAGTTGATAGGCTTTCTAAGCGAAACCCCCCCCATTCGTCGTCATCCGACGTAACTCGGAGTGACAACGAAAGGGAAACGGAGTTATCTTATGTCTCATTAATGTCTGTAGCAGTGCAGATTCAATGATTAATTCATTAGGACAGACATTTGTTTCGTTCTTGAATGAAAGTGCTTTTGAACACATCAGTTGAATTCAGGTGAATCATTCAAAAAAAAAAAAAAAAACATTGTCTTGTCATTCCTGAAAGATTCTGTGTTTTTGAACAAAACAATTAAAAAACGTTAGGACCCACACAGACCACAGGGATATATCAGCACTCTTGAAAGGCAGCTCAACCAATCAGATGCGAAGACCAGAACTACAGAATAAAGTGCCATATTTTCGCAGGGGTTTGTTCATATCCCCAATCCTTAGTAGCGGCAGATATAATGATGGTTGCCTTAGTAAGCACTACTAATAGGCATAAGTATGTTTCAGCAGATGTGTGGCAGTGCAGGAAATGTTGACAGGTCATCATGGAATTTTTGAAATTTAATGGGTTTGGTGAGTATGTAGACTATGTAATGTCACCACCTAATTGATGAATCAAAATAATGTGGCTCATAATCCCTCTTATGAATTTCTATCCTATTCAAGCAAATCATTTGAAAAATGAGCACATTGACTTTCATGTATTATTAGTGTTAATGTCATCACCACAGCTGACTTTCATTGCAGGTCGAGTCTGTTTAACTGCTGCTGGAGATTTTATGCGGTTTCAGTCATATGAGGTGTTTGGCTATTAAGATGGTCATTAATACATAATGCTGTCTCTGGTCATAAAAGGCTACTCTCATTCCTGCCCTCTCAGCCTCTGGCCTTAAATATTAATGCCCTACATATGCTGCCTGCCATGTGGAGCATTATTAGCTTTATATTTTATATAGGAACAAAGGTTAAGGCTGAGAGTGCAGCGCTGAACATGGGGGTATTCCTGGATTAGCTGTGGATAGCCTGTGTATTACAATGCATTGAATAGCTATGCTCTTTTTGTGAAGGAGCTGTTTTGTACAATAATCACAGTGTAGTTTCCTATATTGAACCACACGTATGGTCTATAATCATCATTTAAAATTGCACATGAAGCCATATTACTTTTGCCTTCATCATAAATCACACACAATTGTATTTTGTTCTCCTTCAGCACTCCAAGAAGTTGAATCCATTCTATTCCATTTCAAAAGTGGAAGAGCTTTTCCTCTGGATTATTGATCTCTATAAAGAAGCAGCTGGTGAATTACTTGCAGCTTTTTTCCTTGAATGATTCTCAGAACACTTATATTCTTTAAGAACAACTCACTTTTGATAGTAACCATGTTTTGTCCACCAGAGACCTTTCTGTGAAGCTGATGCCCATTGGCACTGGGTAGTTCCACCATCAACTGCTCTTGCTTTTGTCCGCCTCGCTGCCTGCTGTGAGCTGTGAGTTTGTTTGCGTCGTGGCTGTCTAAGCCTCGTATTAGCTTCGTATTTCCTTCTGTTTTTCCGTATTTCTCTCTTTATTCTGTTCTGAACCATCATTTAACTCATAATTACAACTCGGACTGTTGGCCAGACGCGTCTCAAGCCATTATATGGCTAGAACCGCAAATATGGTTGGAACATTGGTTGTTGGTCGTAGAGCGAGACACCGCTTCACTGCTGTTCGCCCTGCGATCAACTGCTTTTGTCAGCCTCGTTGCCCGCTGTGAGTTTGTTTGTTTGCGTTTGTTTGTTTGCGCAAATACGGTTTGAACATTGGTTGTTGGTCGTAGAGCGAGACACCGCTTCACTGCTGTTCGCCCTGTGATCGACTGCTTTTGTCAGCCTCGTTGCCTGCTGTGAGTTTGTTTGTTTTCCCGTCTATCGTGCGTCTACATTACACCCAAACCACTAAAAAGACGTTTTTTACCCAAGACTTGAGTCATAAATTAGTAAAAATATTAATAGCATCACTGGTTGCATCATTGCTAACTTACTGTCCATCTGTTAAAATGGCGAATATATCAGGTGTATGTTATCTACCTTTTGGTGCAGATGAGAACAAATCTGAATTGCTCGCGGTGCAGTCTGAATTAGAAGCTGTAGAAAAGCAGATCCGTGACCTTCTAGAGAGACAAGCTGAGCTGAGAGACCGGCGTTTAGCTCTTGAAACATCACGCGCTGATGCACACGGATCAGTGATTAACGTTAGTAACCCGCTGACGCTGACCTCGTCTACTCCGTGCGTTTCTCAGCATTGGTCCCGAGCGTCCAGGTCACGATCAGCCATGATTTCATTCACTTCGGCTCCAATACACCACCACGAAGCCTGGGTGGTTCCGTGGAAGCCGCGAGCCAGGACAAGAATCTTTTCGCCCCTCCCGGTTTTCGAGATCTCCACTCAGAACCGCTTCTCCCCTCTTCGCGAAACGGAACGCGATGCTGTGATCATCGGCGATTCCACCGTCCGACACATCCACGCTACGTTAGGTAAAAGTAAGGTGCACAGTCACTGCTTTCCTGGTGCTCGTGTTCTCGATATCACTGCGCGGGTAACTGAGATCTTGAACGGTGACGGAGCTGTTGTGCTGCATGCGGGAGCTAACGACATTAGGCTGCGACAGACGGAGGTTCTGAAGAAAGACTTCAGGAGCCTTATCGATACAGTACGCAGCACATCGCCTGAAACATCGATTATTGTGTCTGGACCGCTTCCTACGTACCGACGAGGGCATGAAAAGTTCAGTAGATTATTCGCTCTAAATGAATGGTTATTGTCATGGTGCAATGAGCAGAAACTGATTTTTGTAAATAATTGGAATCTGTTTTGGGAGCGACCAAGGCTCTTCCGCGCTGATGGCTTACACCCAAGTAGAATCGGGGCAGATCTTCTGTCGGATAACATCTCCAAGATGTTAAATACCATTTGACTAGTAACAGAAAATCCAAATCACAGTCTCTACTGCACCAATTTAATTGATATTAATACTAGTGTAGAACATTGCATAGAAACTGTGTCTATTCCTCGTTTACTAAGATCAAATAATAAATCTACTGCGGGATCTAGAAAAAATATAATTGTTATTAAAACAAAAAATCTCGCTATTAGTGAACAAAAACAATTTCTATAGCTAGGTCTTCTAAACATTAGATCGCTCACACCTAAGGCGGTTATTGTAAATGAAATGGTCACAGATAATAATTTCGATGTTCTGTGCCTTACTGAAACCTGGCTTAAACCAAATGATTATTTCGGTCTAAATGAGTCTACTCCGCCAGGATATTTTTATAAGCATGAGCCCCGTCTGATCGGTCGTGGCGGCGGTGTTGCAACAATCTACAGAGATATCTTTAATGTTACTCAGAAAACTCGTCATAGGTTTAATTCGTTTGAAGTGCTTGTGCTAAATGTTACGCTCTTAGATGTAAGAAAAAAATCCCTATTATCTCTAGCATTGGCTACCGTATATAGACCTCCAGGGCCTTACGCCAATTTCCTAAAAGAGTTTGCTGACTTTCTATCAGATCTTTTGGTCAACGTCGATAAAGCATTAATTGTTGGAGATTTTAACATACACGTAGATAATTTAAATGATGCGTTAGGGGCTGCGTTTACAGATTTATTAAACTCCTTCGGGGTCAAGCAAAACGTCACCGGACCAACTCATCGTCTTAATCATACACTCGATTTAATTATATCATATGGAACCGATCCAACCGATATAGATATCATTCCACAAAGTGATGATGTCACTGACCACTACTTGGTAACTTGCATATTACGCACTGCTGTAATATGTCATGCTGCGCCACGTTATCGACCAGGTAGAACAATTCGTCCATCCACCATAGATCATTTCTCAAATAGCTTATCTGATCTGTCTCAGCTGCTGCCTGAACCCAAACAAACAGATGAATTAGACGAACTTACTTGCACTATGAGCACCATTCTCTCTAGAACATTGGATATTGTTGCACCCATTAGATTAAAAAAGGTCAGAGAAAAAAGTATAGCACCATGGTACAATAATACTACGTATGTTTTAAAGAGAGAAACCCGTAATTTAGAGCGTAAATGGAAAAAAAACTAATTTAGAGGTCTTTAGAATCGCGTGGAAAGACAGTATGTCACTTTATAAAAAGGCACTTAAAACGGCCAGGGCTGAGCACCTCAGCAAATTAATAGAAAACAACCGAAATAATCCAAGGTTTTTATTTAATACCGTGGCTAGACTAACAAATAAACAGACGTCGTCTGAACAAAATACCTCGTTACAGTTTAGTAGTAATGATTTCATGAACTTCTTCACCGAGAAAATTGAAAGCATCAGAATCAAAATCGTAAACGTTCGATCTTTGCTCGCGCCTTATAATTCGGCCGCAATTATCACCCCGCAAGAACAATTACAATGCTTTACAACCATAGAACAAAAAGAGTTAAATAAACTTATCAATTCATCTAAAACAACAACATGTTTATTAGATCCTATACCAACTGAACTACTGAAAGAAGTGTTACCTATAGTGGAAGAGCCTCTTCTCAATATTATTAACTCATCTTTATCTTTAGGTCATGTTCCAAGAACGTTCAAGCTGGCAGTTATAAAACCTCTTATTAAGAAACCACAATTAGATCCAAATAACCTAGTAAATTACAGACCCATTTCGAATCTTCCATTTATGTCAAAAATATTAGAAAAAGTTGTGTCCGCTCAACTAGGCTCTTTCTTGCAAGAAAACGACATCTATGAAAAGTTTCAGTCTGGATTCAGGCCACATCATAGCACTGAAACTGCGCTTGTTAGAATCACAAATGATTTACTTTTAGCTTCGGACCAAGGCTGTATCTCAGTACTAGTTTTACTTGATCTTAGTGCTGCGTTCGATACTATAGATCACACAATACTCTTAGATCGACTACAAAATTACACTGTTGTTCAAGGACAAGCATTAAGCTGGTTCAGGTCATACTTATCTGACAGCTACCATTTCATCTACTTAAAGGAGCAGTGTGTAATTTTTAGCGGCATCTAGTGGTGAAATTTGCGAATTGCAAACACCTAGTCACTCGCGGCCTATCCCTCGGTTTTCAAACTCGAATGAGAAGCTACGGTGGCCGACGTAAGACAAAAGATGTTGTCGTCTGAATCTGAGTCAGCAGCAGAGAGTAGTAAGTCAAGCAATGAGGTTTCTTTAGCGCTGTTTGTTCGCTTTCGGCTACGGTAGACACATGACGTCACAATATGTCGACCTTCATAGAAGGGGATTCCCGTGCCTATGTAGATATAAATGTCTCATTCTAAGGTAATAAAAACATAACGGCTCATTGAGTAAGGTCTTTATACACCACTGAAAACATAGTTATGGATCTTATATTGCATTTCTGTCAATAGATCCTAAGAAATATCACACATTGCACCTTTAAATGGAGAAAAATCGATTATAACTTAGGCAAACTATTAGACGGTGGGCCGAACGCGTTTTTCGTGTTGTTGATCGATCTCCATCGATAGAGTATACGCTTCTTTTATGTTCGATATTAAGTCATTATATGTAGTCAAATAAAATTTGTTGGCAATTCTGGTTTGATCATATATTTTCACAAACGTATGTTTTGATTGTCAATCTTCTTAGGCAAATCGCGGGACAGCTCTAGTAGCTGAACCAATCGGATTGTAGTTTTTAACGTCCTTAACAATACTAACCAATCGCAGTCGGCCAGACTAGGACCCCAAAATGGGCGGGAGTAATCGAGTAACATAGCGGTAATGTTATATTGTAGGCCTATATTTACCATAGACAGTAAGAAAAAATTAGAATAATGTGCAAAAGTGCATGTATTTCAGTAATTCAAATTAAAAGGTCAAACTAATAAATTTAGTAAATATATCAATATACATTTTTATATAACAAAACACGTTTTATATATATATATATATATATATATATATATATATATATATATATATATATATATATATATATTATATATATATAACTATATACATATGCATTATCATACTTTTCAGAGGGCCGACATTTATGTATTTAAAATTCTTTTTTTTATTGATTTCATGTAATATTCTAATTTTCTGAGATTTTGAATTTGGGTTTTTTATAAGCTGTAAGTCGTAATCAACAAAATTATAACTTTTGCACGATATTCTAATTTTTCGAGTTTCACCTGTATATATCTAACATAAATAAGACTTTATCTTGGATATGGAGTGTTGTGTGCATGTTACTAGCTGTACATCAACAAACATCATATCCTTTTCACTAACAAGTTGGATCAAGTTAGTACAATGTTTTTTAGAGCGGGTGAATTTAAATACAAAAGAAAGCCAAATCGTCCAAAAAGCTGTGGAAAAATATGAAATCACAGGCGGCCACATTCCAGATGTGCCAATTCTTGTTGGCTACCATAGAGAATGCTACATGCAGTATGCTAACAAAAGAAATATTGAGAGAGCCAGCAAGAAGAAAAGACAGTACAGGAAGTTGAAGGTTTGTAAGGCAGCTTTATAGTGGTGAAGTGTAGTTGTTAGATCTCATGCGTTTGGATAAATCATGGTATAAATGCTTGGAATCCTTTTAAACCCCAAACTTAAATTATTGATATTTACATCTCAGAAATAGTAAAAAAAACATACAGATATAATTGTATAATGTAATGACATATATATTAAGTTAATTATTATATATTTATTCTTATAAAAGTTGAATATGTATTATCTTAGCATGAATATCTTTATAACTAAATGACACTTCAACTGTTTGGTCAAGCAGGCTTTAGTAGTAATATATGGCAGTAATATATATAATGGTAGAACATTTAACATATCTTATTAAAGGTGCTCTAAGCGATGTCACACGTTTTTTAGGCCAAAACATTTTTTGTCACATACAGCAAACATCTCCTCACTATCCGCTAGCTGCCTGTCCCCTGAACACACTGTAAAAAAACACGGTCTCTGCAGACACCCCAGGCTCCACAAACGGCAACAAAAACAAACTGGGCTTACCCGCTCCACGAAACATAACAAACTGTTCCAGCCAATAACCGACAAGAAGGGTTTGGGGGGTTAGTGCGCGGATGAGGAGGAGGGAGGGTCTAGCTAGCCTCCGTTTTGTTTGACAATACTTTAAACGTCAACAAGAAGTGACGTCACCCGACAGCGCTTAGAGCACCTTTAACAACAATAAATAGATCCGTCCGAAACTATGCACACGAAAAATAAACCCTGCCCATGTAAACCCTAGCAGGCCAGACCATGGATGTATTAAGAGAAAGGCCAGGCATAGCCCTGTGTCTTAATTGCCATTTTAGTCAAGGTAAACTAATAAAAGGCTTCTATAGACACAGCGATATCTAGTCGACACAATTTTCAACATATAGCGACTGAAAATTTGCTCCACCAATCAGAATAGCAAAACATTAAAAGGGTTTTATGATGAAGCGTGAAAAACAAAGGGCATTTTCATTGTTTCAGCAGAATAGATGTGTCAGGGCTTAGTCAGACCAGGTCAAGAAGATGTCTCAGCAGGGCTGAGGATCTGGGATTACCTGGGGAAACAGATTAGCAGAGTTGTAAACAGTGTAGTAAAATTATAAGAAGGGTTTGGCTGCTGACCGTGGGCTAGTGGAGCTCCACTTTCGAACAGGAAATACGTCACCTCAACTTGAATTAATAAAGGAGGGCCAAGATGGCGACGCTGTGAGCACTTCGAATTATAACTCAGGTCATTGACTGACTGACGCTGTCGTAACGTGCAATGCAAGCAAAACGCATAGGGCTCGCGTGAAATTACTCACAAAAGGATGAATAAACACAATGGATTGATATTTCTGACGAGCATAGATGTTATTGTGACAGGTTAAAATATGTATTTTATAAATTCATAAACCTGAAAAGTTTAAAGCACTATTTTCACACTATTTTGTGTAAAACTATAGAGTGTAAAAAGGGTTATAAAACGTAAATATGTAATTTGAATGTAATTTTGGGTTCATCTGTGATCTAGGAGTTTGGCGATGTGCCTTGTTGAACACTAGGGGGAAAATTCACAGGGTTTTTCCATTCCACATAAAGCTTTAAATGCAAAATTCTGAAATTATTTTTACTATAATATTTTATTAAAGTAATAAAATATTAAAGCTTAGTATACCGCTTTGATATTTTGTGTGAAGATTAGGTCAGGTAACGTGTATATATATGCGCTCCGGGGCAGTGGCAGTGACACTTAAAAAATAAAAAAAATAAAAAAGTTTAACTAGATGAGCCCAGATTAAAATGCATACAGTAATCTGACCTTGTGTCAATATGAATGATAAAAGCATACAGGTGGAACTCGAAAAATTAGAATATTGTGCAAAAGTTATAATTTTGTTGATTATGGCTTACAGCTTATGAAAAACCCAAATTCAAAATCTCAGAAAATTTGAATATTACATGAAATCAATAAAAAAAGGAATTTTAAATACAGAAATGTCGCCCCTCTGAAAGGTATAATCATGCATATGTATATAGTTATATATTTACTAAATGTATTAGTTTCACCTTTTAATTTGAATTACTGAAATACATGAACTTTTGCACGATATTCAAATTTTTCGAGTTTCACCTGTACCATTAGGGGTCAGCAGTAACTTTGCTGAAACTGAAAATAAGGTTGACATTTTTAGAAAATTTGCCATGAGTAATTAATACACTAAACAAAAGGAAAAAAAGCTTTATTACAGTAAACAATTATATGTCGTTTGTTTTATTTGAAAATTTAAAGAATTTGAATCTCAAGTGTTGAAGCATTACTACTACAATCCATGCAGTCATCACATTTTTCTGTTTTTCCCTTATCTTTTCCATTACAATATATTAGACGAAGAAGCCTACACTTGAATTTTTTACACTTTTTTTACCTTTAATTACTTTGTTTTGTGATGATAAAATGTATAATATTAAGGATAACTATTGTAATGTATTGTTATTTAATACATGGTATCTCTTCCATGACTAGCTATTAGGATATCTGCTGTTGATGTAAACCTATTTAATACATGTTATCTCTTCCATGCCTAGCTAGTAACGTTAGGTTGTGTGTAGTTGATTTAATCGTTTGTAGCTAGGTAAATAATAACATTACATGTTATCTCTTCCATGACTAGCTATTAGGTGATGTAGCTAGTAGATGTAAACTTATATGATAAATGTTATCTTTTCCACTTTAATGTCTGTCTAGTAATCGTCTTTCAAATCCTAATTTACGGGGCTACAGCCTGATAGAATAACTGTTTACGTTAATGTTAACATGCACTGCTAAAATTACATTAAACAAACGTTTACATACTAACACGTTAGCTCTGTATCTCCTCAAAACAAATGTTTTCTTCTCTGTGAGCTGTATGTCATTTCTAACAAGTGTAACGTTACCTGTAAATACAAACATAAAACGGAATAACGTTAAATGTTAACGGGTTTACAGAGCTCATGCACTAAGCTAACGTTATAAGACGGCTAAGTTATAAACAGCAGTATTTACCGGAGCCATTAACTTACACCTGGAATCTTGAATGTCGCTGTTAATGTTTCTCGACTTCGGATAGGATTCCTGCTGGAAAATGTTTGATTGTGTAGATGTCGTTAGAGAAGATTTTATGGTGTGAACTCATGGATGTGGCTGGCTAGCTGGAGAACACATGTGCTACTCTTCTGTCGTGGTAATGGCACTATATTTTGAACGAATATTATTGGCAGACGTTAGTCACGTGACGATATAATTCGTTTTTTGATTGGATAGATGTATAGTACTCCCTCACGTTTGCCTAGTCCGTTTATTACACGTAAATTCAGTTTTCAAAAAAATATGATCGACTGACACTGCCAACAAACGGATACGTGTTCAGAAAATAATGATTTAGTTTATGATTTAGAAAATAATGACTATCCTCGAGGATATATCATTTCAAAAACTAAAGCAGATAGCAGCGTTCGGCCCACCGTCTATATGGAGTGCCGCAGGGATCTGTGTTAGGCCCTTTATTATTCTCAATATATATGCTGCCACTTGGTAATATTCTAAGGAAACATGGAATTAGTTTCCATTGTTATGCTGATGACACTCAAATATATATTTCATCACGGCCAGATGAATACGCTAAATTATCCAAATTGACAGATTGTGTTAAAGATATAAAAGATTGGATGACGCGTAATTTTCTTTTATTAACTCCAGACAAGACAGAGGTAATACTTATCGGTTCTAAAAACCATCCACAAAACCTTTCACAGCACGACTTTAACATAGTAGGATGCCCTGTTACTTTATCCGCTACAGTAAAAGACCTGGGTGTTACATTAGACTGCAACCTGTCTTTTGAAAAGCATATTTCATATGTTACAAAAACTGCCTTTTTCCACCTTAGAAACATTGCTAAGCTACATAATATGCTATCAGTCTCTGATGCAGAAAAGTTAGTTCATGCATTCATGACCTCGAGACTAGATTACTGTAATGCTTTATTAGCTGGTTGTCCTGCATTTTCAATAAACAAGCTACAGTTAGTCCAAAATGCAGCCGCTAGAGTTCTTACTAGATCAAGAAAATATGATCATATAACACCGATTTTATCATCACTTCATTGGTTACCTATAAAGTTCCGTATTAAATACAAGGTATTGCTTTTGACTTAAAAAGCTCTAAATGGTTTAGCTCCAGTCTATTTAACGGATCTTCTATCGCCTTACAATCCATCGCGCTCTTTAAGATCACTAGATTCGAGGCTTCTGGTCATTCCTAGGATATCCAGATCCACCAAAGGAGGCAGAGCATTTTCACATTTAGCTCGAAAGCTCTGGAATAGCCTTCCTGATATTGTTCGTAGCTCAGACTCGCTCTCCCAGTTTAAAACTAGACTGAAGACGCATCTATTTAGCCAGGCATTCATATACATTTTTTATCTTACAGTTACTGTAAATTCGGCCTCTAGTTCATAAACGCCAGAGGAAAACTGGCCCCCGACTGAGCCTGGGTTCTCCCAAGGTTTTTTTTTCTCCATTGGGTCATCTGATGGGGTGTTAGGTCACTGGATGGAGTTTTTCGGTTCCTTGCCACTGTTGCCTTTGGCTTGCTCAGTTGGGGATATTCAACTTAATTAACCATTCATATCATTGATCAGCTCTACCAAACTTGGATGTCTTTTTTCCAGTAGTAAACAAACATTGTTAAGTTGTTTTGACTGATACTGTGAAGCAGCTTTGATACAATCTGTATTGTGAAAAGCGCTATATAAATATATTTGACTTGACTTGACTTGACTAGTTAAATGGCCAATGAATACGTTCTGTACCCCTTAGTTGTGCTTGGCTACGGTGGGGGAGAAATAGATAAGATTTGCCTAGAGGGTGAGACTGTGGGGGGAGATATGAGGCTCCTTGATTACTTTGTGGAGACTCCTCTGGCCATGGGAATGGTATAAATGGAAGCACAGCTGCCTGTGAGACCCTGGTCTGGAATTCTGTTCCTTGTACTACAACAAAATGATCTGAGGGAAATTGGGACTATCCCCTTTGTTTTTCACCCTGTAGAATCCTCATGGATTGTATTGAGTTTGTTCTGGCTCAGAAATTACAGACAGGTGATGAATATTTGTATAATTTTCAAAAATATATATTTTAGTTTTGTTTCAAAACCCAGTTTAATACCATTTTAAGACATCAAAGACGCTTCATTTCGGACATATTTTAAGGCAGAATTGCATATATTCTTGGCAAAAGTAATACCAGAATGCATTGTAACAAGTGGAAAAAAATCAAGATGGTTGATGAATCCAGACAAATGTTTATAATGCATGTAAATTTTCTGTAAGGTATGAGGGTGTATTAAATTGATGGAAAAGTGGCAGTAAAGTCATTTATGATGTTACAATATATGTATATGCACTTTTATATGCACTTTTGAAATTTCTATTCATCAAAGCATCCTGAAAAAAAAGTATCACAGTATTATCAAATACATTATGCAGCACAACAACTGTTTTCAACATTGATAATAATAATAAAAAATGTTTAATGAGCAGCAAATCAGTGTATTAGAATGATTTCTGAAGGATCATGTGACACTGAAGACTGGAGTTATGATGCTGAAAATTTTGCAACACAGCAATAAATTACAATATATAATATATATTTAAATAGCAAACAATTAATTTAAATTGTAATAATATTACACAATATTACTATTTCACAGTATATTTGACCAAATAAATGCAGCCTTGGTGAAAATACTGTATGAGACTTTCTTCAAAAATCTTACCGACCCCAAACTTTTGAAGGGGGGTCTATATTTCATTCAATACTGCAAATTAGAAATAGTATAGAAATAGCATTTTACTCAATATTTTATATCAGGTTTGCGTTCTAATGCTAAATCTATTCAGTGGATTCAATCTATTCAGCTAAATCTATTGAGTTGAGTGCAGCTGAAGTCAGTTATGAGGCTCCTTTTAAGACAGCTGCCTATGTAGTCAGTAGTCAGTAGACAAGGGAGCTTACTAGATGTTGGAAAAGAGCTATGCTAAGTTCATAATTAATGTGATTAAACATAGTAGGATGGTCACTTTATTTGCAGTTTGCTAAAATGCATTTTAACTTTGTTTGCTTTGAATTCATGAAAAACTGATTTTTGATGGTAGGCAAAATCGCTCAGAAAAAAAAGCCAGAGCAAAAAGAAGCCATCCCACATGCAGCCCACTCCCATGCACTCTCATTCTCTGCCAGCCAATCACAAAGACAATGACCTGTTTTAAGGCATATATGCCACTAATATTATTCTAAATGACACGTCATGTGAATATCAGGCTATATTTAGAAGCTGCGTGAGTGTACAGAGCGGCCATATTTGGCAGAGCGCTAAAGGCCGGGATTGAGTTTGTGTGTGGGAGAGAGGTCTCAGTCTTTTCCCCAGGCCAAAGTTTCTGGGAAAAGTTCCAGATGAGGAGATCGAGAGATGGAAGGAGAGGCCAGAAGAACCCGAGACCCTCTATGGGAGCACTGCATGTGGCAAGACATATTCCCACACTATTCTTGGGGTTTGATCCTGGTGTTTACTCACAGCATCCACAAAAACACATACTTTACCGAGGCACACCATACATAGACACAAATATAATCACCACAATCACAAATAGTAGCTTTCATGCCAACATACAAAGATTAAGAGCCTTTTCATTTTATTAAGAGTCATATGGTTAATAATTTACAAATTTCAGGGTTTCTCACAATTATGTCAACAGGTTTCATGTGTATACACTCACCATTCAGACACACCACTGCCCAGGAAGCCGTGTCCACTCAAATTTGTCAAATGCAGGTATATTTTTAGTGTCTGGTGTTCAGCAGTGAAACTTTCCAGAAATCCATCAGGCTATTGGCAGGAACTGGACTCCAGTGTTTACGCTTCTGGGCTTTTTCGCCAGTGCAGTGAGACAGCAGTGGACCAGAGTGACCTTTTTGTACACTTGAACCAAACTCCAAATCCAGAAGTTCGCCTTTCCCCGACCCTCATCATGCGTCTCTACTTCTGATACATTTCCGACGCAACCCTTAATTCTCAATCCGTATGCATGCAATCAATAATTCACCCTGTCTTTATTTGCATAATTGAACATGACAACTGACGACAGCTGTCTTAAATGGAATTTTCAGGTTTGCATGCTGTGAATATGCAGAGAGATCTTTATGAAGATGATATTAAGTATTGATGTTCAAGTGTTTTGACCACCCCAGGGGATTTACTTGTTGACTTTACAAGATCTTGTCATCAATCAAAATTAGTTGATGTGAACTGTGGATCTGATGCGGAACATTACACAAACTGCCCTTAAGTGACGTGATATCACTTTACTGAGAACCATTAATATACATGGTATTAAGCACAGTCTAAAGCATGTATGAACATATGTAGTACATTCAGTCGTTGATCTGTTGTGTTAAGTTCTCAACATAAGTACAATTATACATATGTGGTGGGAAAGCTCTTTGCCTTCCCTTATAATTATGTGGATCGTAAGCCAATTAGCTGTCACCAGGGGGATATAAAGTGCGATAGACCTGTGCTGTACGTCAACGTCATTTGTCGACGTCACTGACGCGCCGCAAACACTTTACTGTGGCTGCTTCTGGCATCAGGTGTGGACATTAGAGAGGTAGGAACGCTTGTTGATTTTATGAGATTGCTTTTTTAAATTTAGTCACTAATGTTCTCGGGTTGCGTGTGTTTTGTTTGCACCTTAGTAAGCTCTTGAGTGCCATTTCCTCTCGTAAAGTGCGAGTCAGCTGTTCCTTTTTCATGCGGACGTACTACTGCGGTGACTACCGTTGTTGGGTGTGTGCGCTTCTGATTATGCACGCATCATATTCATCATTGGTATGTCTAACAAGCGTTTACTAAGTTCGGGTGAGGCTCTATAGTAGTAATATTAAATGGTGACATTCTATTTTACTCCAGGGCTCTCCCTAAAACGTTGGAGAGCGTAAGCTGATTGTGTGATCGCCATTCCCTCTCGTGTGATTCAAATCAACGGATTCGTTTCTCCTGCAGATCTCGCGCTGCTGCGACTGCTAGTTGGGCGCCTTTCACGTCCTGCACATGGATAACATTGCTGTTTTTGTTTTGTTTTGTGTTGATTCTGTTTTACATTTTCTATTTTCTTTTGTTTTGGTTAAGTCGCCTTTATTTACATTTGAATATACATGAAACTCTTTGCTCTTTGCCTTTGCATATTCTGATATAGTCTTTTTAGGGCCCGAGCACCGATGGTGCGAGGACCCTCTTGGAATTGCTCTGTTTATTAGGGCCCAAGCCTTGAAAAGGCGAAGGCCCTATTGTTTTCCTAAGGATTATTTATTATTGTTATTATTATTATTATTATTATTATTATTATTATTATTATTATTATTTTACTACCTTTTGGGCACTTTTGGGGCCCTTAACGTGCTCAAACTCTTGAAACTTTGCACACGGGTCAGAACCCGCGGCCATCAGGGCCGGGCTGAAGATGGTACCCGGGCGTGGCAAGGGGGCTCGACAGCGCCCCCTGGAACGGGATTCGAAAACATGTTCATATATCAAACACGCTTGCATGAATTAATATGAAAATCGGTACACATATAGATCTCATCGTTTCATATATCCTTCGTACTCTTACTTTTTACGCCAGCCCAACAGGAAGTCGGCTATTATGGGTTGTTTGGAAACTCATGCTCAGGAATTTGAAACACTTCTCCTTGGGAATTCACCCGATCGTCGCCAAACTCGGTGTGCATGAAGTCAAGACATTGAGGATGAAAAAATGGCAGGGGATTTTTGATATCTCGAACGGTTTGGCCGTGGCGAGGAAACAAATTTATTGCGAATAATGGAAACAGGAAGTGTGTTATAACTTCTGCATACCTTGACTGATCTTGATGAAACTTCAGCAGTGTGTTCGCTGTAAGAGGCCGATCACATGAATGTGACTATTGTGAGTCAAATTTATAGCGCCACCAACTGGCAGCAGGAAGTGGGTCACTTTCAAAATGCTTTTAAATCACCCTCTTATTTTTACCCGATTTGCTTCAAACTTTATGTGTATAATGTAAACACACGGCAGATTTAGACCTGTGAAAGGATTATTGATATCTTAGATACTGTTGCCGTGGTAACGCATCAAACTTTAAGATTCTTTTTTGATGCTTTTGAGACTCTTAGAATACTTGAAATTGCATGAAACTCGACAGACACATCACATTTATTAGCCAGTAGACATGTGCAAAGTTTCAGAAACGGGCATGGTGCAGGGGCTCAGTAGCGCCACCTTTTGACAAAAGAGGGGGAGTTAGGTCTATACTTTTATCTACAATCTTAAAACTCAGTATGTATATTGTTCATATCGAGCTGGACAATTTTTTTAATTTACAGTCATTAGCTCAGACCAACAGGAAGTCAGATATTTTGGTTTGAATGTGGATGTTTGGTTTGAATGTGGATGTATCACCCGATGTCTCTTCGGGTGATAGTTTAAACACAAAATCGTAAATAGGGCTATACTGCCCTCTTGTGTCCAACATTATATATATATATATATATATATATATATATATATATATATATATATATATATATATATATATATATAAATATATTGCATATGTGACTGAGGATGTTGTTTTATTGGGAGTGTACACATATATAAGTAAACAGTTTGCAGTCTGAATGATGTCCTGTATGAAAAAAAATGACGGAGTATGTTTCCACTGTACACACACACAGACACAGTTCGATCGCGCCCGCGCCTCTCTCTCTCACACACGCACACACACACACACACAGTTCGATCGCGCCCGCGCCTCTCTGTCTCACACACACACACACACACACACAGTTCGTTCGCGCGCGCCTGTCTCTCAAGGTGGAGTGTGTGTGTGCGCGTGAGAGAGGCGCGCTGACGCGATCGAACTGTGTATGTGTGTGTGTGTGAGAGAGAGAGGGGGGTGTGGGCGTGATCGAACTGTGTGTGTGTGTGAGTGAGAGAGGCGCGGGCGCGATCGAACTGTGTGTGTGAGAGAGAGAGAGAGAGGCGTGGAAATCATTTTATATGGAAATCAATTATTTATAATTCAGATGAGAATAAAGTTATTGTTAATTAAAATTGAGGAACATTTAGTTTTCTGTTCTGAATATCATTAAAACAGAAAAGGCAGAGACAACATAATGATGAATAATCTTAAGATATTATATCGTATGCTATGTGTTGTGAATACACCCATGTTAAACATTAAAATTTACTTCCATTGCATATCATAGGACACATAAGCGTACAATATAATTACATTTATAAACCTGTACAAAGACCTCCAGATAAATACTGGGCTTCTATATTTACACATTTAAGTGCTGAAAAACATATTGAGCTATGAGTTATTCTATATTTAAATTATCTCATATATGTGGCTATTGTGGTTCAAGATGATAGGCCCTGTCCCAAATGGCACACTTCATATGAATACTCGGTCTTGTGTACTTATTTCATGTGTCCGTTAAATCCATGAGACCCATGGATGAGGCGTCTCATTTTTCATTTTAGGTTTCAGAAGGTTGCTCACGCATACTTTGTGGTTGATATGTGCCCTCGATGCGCACTTGCTGCACCCAAACTGATGCAAGCTCTACAGCACACTTCTTTTCGACAATCAAAACAGGGTTACATTTTTGCACGTCGTGCACAATAACCCTAAAGGCATCAGGGTGGCGGTGCCGCCGGCTTGTGTTTATATATATATATATATATATATATATATATATATATATATGTGACCCGTCACAGAAACCAGGGACACAAGTCGGCAGCACAACTTTCGAGCAAAATGAGAAAGAAGAGTTTTTTTTCAAAATTGGTGAATTTCATTTTTTTTTCAGAATCTGTTAGTTGAAATCACGAAGAAGCCTCTCCATGTTTGAGATAGCAGTATTGGTATATTTAAAAGCTTACATTTTGAGGTTGAAATCGGCTTGTTTTCAGAGATTCTAGCACGCAGTAGGGGCGTGGCGTGTTATTGTCTGTGTGTATTTCCATACTGAATATGGCGCTTTTGTCCCTGCCCTCCAAGTGAACCGCATGGCTACTTATTATGCTGTGCTCTGGTAGGCTCTATCTGATATCAAAATTCAATGAAGATGTACGCCGCAAAGATTGTCGCAGACGAGCTGAACCGTGGCAGTTACACCGAAAATGTTTTCGCCGCTCGGGAAACTGAACCGGAGGTATGGGCGCGGCGCGCGCGCCCTCGGTGTTGAATATGGCGGCTCGGCTCGCTGACAGCGGTGGCTTGCTGTTTCATATGTGACGTCCCGATTGCTTTGAATGGGGAAAGTTTTGTGAACTGAACAGACTTAATGGACTGGCAACAATCTCCATAGAACATGAACTGGCACAGAGAATCGAAATAGAGGATGCAGTTAAGACCTTTGCTGCGATGAAGGCGATGAAGGCCTGCCGTGCGCATTTCTGAAACGTAAGTTAAGCTTCATTTGCTCTTTAGTCGTTATTTAAGATGCTGAACCTGCTGATGATATAATGTGCTTGCGGACATTTCATTTGTGTGTGTATAGTATACGCACATAAGAAAGTGGTGTAAAGAGATTTGCAACAGTAATTTGAGGAGGTGAAATGTGATTATTTGGAAAATTCCTGTCATGACTGCTTAAAGAAAAATGCCAGCAGGCATTTGCCTCCTGCATAAACTTTAATATTGTTGACATTTTGGGCACACGCGCGTTGCGCACTATTTGCGTTATATGTAGGCCTATGGCTTATTGGTCTTTGTGTGTTGTTGCTGGTTTTGCGTTATATGTATGGCATATTGGTCTTTGTGTGTTGTTGTATCAAATATTCCCCAAACTTAACACGTTTGATAAGAGTCATGGCCTGAACACATCTACTTGAGAATATTCAGTTATAGTAATAGCGCCACCTACTGGCAACAGGAAGTGACATGTTTAACACTGTGATGCAGTACTAGCAACATATTAAATATGCCATTGAATTATAAACATGTTATAAACATGTTAAAACATGCTAGCAATTCATAGCTAAGTGCTAAAGCATGCTAATGCAATGAAACAGGAAGTTGTTGTTACTTAAGAAGGCAATGTCCAATCTGCCCCAAACTTCACACGTTTGATAAGAGTCATGGCCTGAACACATCTACATGAGAATATTCAGTCATAGTAATAGCGCCACCTACTGGCAACAGGAAGTGACATGTTTACCAGTGTGATGCAGTACTAGCAACATATGAAATATGCCATTGAGTTATAAACATGTTATAAACATGTTAAAACATGCTAGCAATTCTTAGCTAAGTGCTAAAGCATGCTAATGCAATGAAACAGGAAGTTGTTGTTACTGAAGAAGGCAATGTCCAATCTGCCCCAAACTTCACACGTTTGATAAGAGTCCTGCCCTGAACACATCTACATGACAATTTTAAGTTAGAGTAATGGCGCCATCTACTGTCGACAGGAAGTGACATGTTTTACACTGTGATGCAGTAGGCTACTACCAACATATTAAATATGCCATTGAGTTCTAAACATGCTAGAAACGCATGCTATTATCCCCATAATAAAGGACATTTTTGTAACTGACTTTGACATACTCCTCCTATATTTACCTACATAAATGCACATTGCCCACCGTGCTCTGTCTTCCTAAAGCCACCGGGTGGCGGTGGCACGGGTGCGAGGGCCCTTTCAATGCTGCTTGCAGCTTTAATTTTTTATTATTATTTGGTTTTCTATTTTGCAAAGAGCTTTATCTTTTTTGGGGGGTTCGTTTTGCAGTGTTTTTATTTTGTGCGGCTTATTTGATTTATCTTATTAAATGTAACTTCATTATTTTTTTTGGTATTTTTCTAGCTTGTAGTTTGTTTTGCTGTTTAGTTAATTATTGTAACCTGATTGAGATCGGTTTGGTTTTTTTTTTCTCTACACTGTTAAAACCAGTTTGCTGTATTTTCCTGTTAACTGTTGAGATCAATTTGGTTTATTTTTCTGTACACTAAAATCCATTGTCTTGCTTTTGCATCTCTTTAACTCTTTTTGGTTGATTTATTTGTTTAATTCATGATTTGTAATTTGGGGGGCGAATAGGCCTGGTATATTTCTTTTCCAGTGTTGTTAATTCTTATTTTGGGTTTTTGTTGTTTAATTTAACATAGGGCAATTCAGTGTCTTAATTATTCTGTGTGCCTTTTTAGTGACTCATATTAAGATTGCTCTGTTCTTGTGCCGCAGGATTTGGGGCCAAAGGCAGGGGGGGGCGGCGGCTCTATTCCCTCTAAGTGGTGGTGGTGTGTTGTGTGCCGTTTCCATCCGTGGAGTGGGGTGTGAGTGCGTGTGTTTGCGTGCATGGGTGAGAGGAATGATTTTTCTGTTATAGGCAGTCCAATCTCTGATAGCCTGACCCTGCTGGTAAGCCCCAGTTAGCTGGTGTCTCTGTGACCTTTTCAGAGCCAAACCCTTATGATGAGCTGTGCTTGACTGATGCCTGATTTATTTTAATGATTGTTTTAAAGGGATTGTGTAATTTAATAAAGTCAACTGTTTTGTATTGTTACCCGTGTCTCTGAGCGATTATTGATGAACGAACTTGCGTGTCCTTTTAGAGACACTAAATTCTCTGGGTGTAACTCCTTGAGTGGCGTAGTTGGCAAATTATCCTTCAAATCTACCTCCGGGTTGCCACACATAGTTTTTACAGCCTTGGCTAAATAAATCGAAACGTTAAGGTTCTAAAAGGCTACTGAAGAACCATTTTGAGTTCCTCAAAGAACCTATTTAGAGAACAGTTCCTAAAACAACCATTTTTCTTTTTACATTTCAATAATCTGAAGAACCTTTTTCCTTTACAAAGATATTTTGTCATGGAACCATATATGCCATATTGGCATTTGTTTTAAGTCAGATTGGTTTGATTTGTTTTTTGTGAAAGCAGTTTTTCAAACTTGGGTACCCACATGTGAAAAGGTGATCTGCTCACCAATTTGTTATTTCATATGATGAATTTTGCTAATGTTTACAACTAATAAGAAAGCATTGAGCAGCAGACCAATCACAACAGACTCTGCCATCTGACCAATCAGAGTATCTCTCGGAAAGGAGAGCCAACTGTTTCAGACACTGTGAGAAAAGAGGTGATGCTGCGATATATATTATGAGAACATTAAAGTGTTTTTGACCTTGGATGCATGTAAACCTATTGTAGAAGGCCTCCAAAACAAAAGTAGACCTTTAAAAAAATGTTAAAATAGCATAATAGGGCCACTTTAAATATCTGCTTGGTTATGTCCCTTGCAAGATAATCGGACATGACGTTAGATAATCAGACATGACGTTATGCTGTCTTGGAAAGTGCCTTCACGCTAAAACACTGTGTAATAGGCCAACGACGGGCTGACTACCTGACAAGACAGCTGCCTTCGGTTTCAGACTCATTCTGGGTGTGCCTCAGCTTTTCAGCTGTTTCCCAGCAGGCGCCACCAATCGGCAGGTAATTACAGGTTAGCTGTTAACTACAACACAGGTTAGAACAGGAAATGCACAAGGCCTGAGCGGGAAGAGCAAAGGTTTAACATGACATTTAGTAAACAGTGTGTACTGTACTCTTGCTGTCATAATGTATTGCATGTCTGCAGTATGTCAACAGGAAGACACAATCAGGACACATAAGTTATCAACAGCTGTCATCTGCCTTGTCAGCCAGGCCTTGTAAGAACTGACAGGTAACATTTCCTCATCTTTAACCCTTTCACACTTACATGCACACACACATGGTCATGCACATAAAAATGATTTATGTGACCATGTGATGACCAGCTCCTCTCTGAGGTACATGGTGTGCCTTTTACCATGTTGGTCATATGGAAATATCTGAACTTTGACACTGCGGAATCACTTACTTGTTCCACATCCAGGACATGTACAACTTTTACGTTACTGCTATTTTCATATGATTGACAGACCAGGAAACAACACAATGAAGATGAAAGTAAATTAGTTTCACAGGACTTTCCAGAAACAGGTCAACGAAGAAAACATAACCTACACAGAGCATAACCTAAACGAGACCGGACAAACACTGAGTGAAGGTGACAAACTTAAATACACATGGTGATTAATTAAATGACGGACAGCTGTGATGAATGAATGTCTATGGTTACTGATGAGTGGTGGGAAATGAGAACAAATGAAGCGTGACTGAAGACAAACAAACAAAGGAGCTGTTTACACCTGGTCACTTCATGCTTTTTCTCAGATCGGATAGCTATCTGATCGCAAAATCAGAATCAGAATCAGAAAGAGCTTTATTGCCAAGTGTGCTTGCACACACAAGGAATTTGTTTTGGTGCTGAGGCTTCCAGTGGACATATACAACAAGAAACATGAAACCTAATACTACAAATTATAAGAAAAAAGAATAAAAATATAAATATATGAGAATAAAAGTATCACAGTTGGGTTAAGTCAGAATAGACATTTACAGATTTACAGATTATGAACATATTTACAGTGTTTTGAATATTACAATACATAAATCTAAATATAAGTATAGGTATCACCTGAGATGTAGGATATTGCACAGTGGGAGCATTGCACTTAAAGGCATATGCCTTGGGAGGTGTGTTAACTGTTCAGAAGGGAAATGGCCTGTGAGAAGAAACTGTTCCTGTGCCGAGATGTTCTTGTGGCCAGTGATCTGAGTCTCCGTTTTGATGGTAACAGTTCAAACAGGTGGTGTCCAGGGTGAGTGGAGTCTGTGATGATTTTACCTGCTCTCTTCCTCACTCTGGAAGAGTACAGGTCCTGGAGGGATGGCAGGGGGGCACCAATGATCCTCTCCGCAGTCTGGACTGTCCGTCGTAGTCTCCTGATGTCTGATCCGGTAGCCGAACCAAACCAGACAGTGATGGATGTGCACAAGACAGACTCAATGACGGCTGAGTAGAACTGAATCAGCAGCTCCTGTGGCAAGTTGAACTTCCTCAGCTGGCGAAGGAAGTACAGTCTCTGCTGGGCTTTTTTTTACAATGGAGTCAATGTGATTGTCCCACTTCAGGTCCTGAGAGATGGTAGTGCCCAGGAACCTGAATGACTCCACTGCTTCCACAGTGCTGTTCATGATGGTGAGTGGGGGGAGTGCTGAGCTGTTCCTCCTGAAGTCCACGATCATCTCCACTGTTTTGAGCGTGTTCAGCTCAAGGTTGTTGTAACTGCACCAGACAGCCAGCTGTTCAACCTCCAGTCTGTAAGCAGACTCGTCACCGTTCCGGATGAGACCGATGACAGTGGTGTCGTCGGCAAATTTCAGGAGCTTGACAGAGGGGTCTTTAGAAGTGCAGTCGTTAGTGTACAGGGAGAAGAGCAGTGGGGAGAGAACGCACCCTTGAGGGGCGCCAGTGCTGGTGGTGAGAGTCCTGGATGTCTGTTTCCCCAGTCTCACTCGCTGCTGCCGGTCCGTCAGGAAGCTGGAGATCCACTGACAGATCGAGGATGGTATGGAGAGCTGGGTCAGTTTGGCTGTGAGAGGATCAGGCATGATGGTATTGAAGGCCGAACTGAAGTCCACAAAGTGGATCCTTGCATAAGTCCCAGGTCTGTCGAGATGTTGCAGGATATAATGCAGTCCCATGTTGACTGCATCATCCACAGACCTGTTTGCTCTGTAAGCAAATTGAAAGGGATCCAGCAGGGGTCCAGTGATGTCCTTCAGGTGGGCCAGCACCAGTCTTTCAAACGACTTCATGACCACAGACGTGAGAGCGACAGGTCTGTAGTCATTAAGTCCAGTGATTTTGTTTTTTTTGGGGAAAGGCATGATAGTGGAGCGTTTGAAGCAGCAGGGAACTTCACACTGCTCCAATGATCTATTGAAGATCTGTGTGAAGACCGGGGCCAGTTGGTCAGCACAGGCTTTTAAACAAGCAGATGAGATGCCGTCTGGGCCTGAGGCTTTCCTAGTCTTCTGTTTTTTGAAGACTCGGCTCACATCCTCCACACAGACCTTATGCTCAGGTTGGATGGCAGGAGGGGGGAGTGGGAGTGCAGGAGGTGATGGTGAATGTGTGAAGTGCAGGTTACAGCCGGTGTGTGGTGTGAATGAGGGCTTTTCAAACCTGCAATAAAATGAATTTAAATCGTCAGCCAGGTGTTGATTGTCCACAGATCGGGGGGATGATGACTTGTAGTTGGTGATGTTCCTCAGGCCATTCCAGACTGATAATGGGCAGACTGATAAAATACCATGTGTAAATGCCCTCTGAAACGCATTTAAGAAGGATTTAAATCCGATCGCTCAAACCACATCAGGAGTTGGTCTGGGCCGCATTCCAGACAAAACTGGACAAGTCTAAACGCATCTAGTTGTTGAAACCACATATGTAAATTTTACTCCTCCCAACAATGTTGAAAAAAAAAACGTGTGAGAGCATGTTATAGGCTATATGTCATGTTATAGCCAGATATGACAGCGCTACTGCAGCACACACCACCGCTATGAGCAGCTGAGCATCTATTCATCAAGCCAACGTGCAAATCAAATTGAAAGTAAGTTGCAGACACTCAACACACAATCATCTTCATTAAAAGTAAAGAAACTAAATGATCTTACCAGTTCCCTTTCATGTTGGTCACTCCAACGTTCGTCGCAGAGAGACCAATCTACTTTGAGATAAACAAAACGAACCAATGCACATTGGCATGCGATAATAGCGCCAGCTGCTTCTACCTTGCAGTGCAGGTATATAATGAGCAGCAGGGGCAACGCATCTTTGCAATTCGTTTCGGAGCCGAGCTGATTCATGTTCTGTTCCAGCAGTCTTCTAAAGAAGAGACAACTTTTTGAAAGTTCTTTTTGGAAGAAGCCCTCCCCTTCGTGTTGGTGTCACGGCACGCTACAGCAGGATCACTTCAAAAAAAAAAAAACGTCTTCCCTTTCTCGAAAGGGCTGGAGCGTTTAATGCACCGTGTGCCGTCGAGCTGCCGGTGCGTGGGTTGTCATGGCAACTCAGCGCGTTGTGCGGTGCTCTAGATGCGCGTTCGAGACTTGAGTACCTCACACGAGTCCCTTTGCCTATTCCCCGATGTAGTTCCTCTTCTAGTAGCCACCAAAAATGTGTTTGTCTTGCCTTTCTCGTAAAGGCATGACCGTTCAGCACATCGTGTGCCATCAAGTTTGTCTCGCATGCCTGGCAGCTTACGGATGGGATTGCTGGTCCTTCTTATGGGGGACCTAGCGTTTCTTTCGGGGCTCCAGCTGAGGACAGATGTCGACTGGTGCATCGGAGAGAGGGCTGTTATACTTTGGAATAATATACTTCGTTGTTCCCCTGCAAAAAAAAGAAAAAGGGGACTCAGCTCTACTGTGACGTTGAGCCTCGCAGGGAAACAATGCCGTTCGTCTCAGCCGCCGGGCGGTCAGTGAAAAATCACCTCTGAGACGGGCGACCAGGACCGGGATGAAGCTGCTCTCTTTGAGGAGAGCCGGGTGCAACAAATTCCACCTCTGGCGGCTCAGCCAGCAGTACCCACACCTTCAATAAAGAGCAGTTTCTGAAATCTCTGGGTGCCACGAGGGTTTGAGATGACATCGTGCGCAACATGCCTCACCGCTCTTGTTCCCCTCTCCTCTCCTCAAGAGGACCAGAATGGCAGCTTGCGACGCTATGCCTCGTCACTCTTGTTCCCCTCTTCACAAGAAGGTGAGGTCGACAGTGTGCACCGTTACGAAACCTCGCCACTCTCATACCCTTCTGCAATTGCCAGCGGACAGCAGCATGTGGTTCGAGAATGCAGTCAACCCTTCCCTGGCATCCTCTGTCCACCCGTGGAGCCAGGTGAGTGTTGCACCGCACACCCAGACCCCACTCCGAGCCGACTCAGTGCCTCTCAGGTCGGGTCCCTGTCCTCCACCTCACTGCACCTCTGCGATACGTCTGTGGTTCCATTGGTCCCGCTGGTACGGTCTCTTGGGCACTTCAGCCTGTTGGCACTTCGGGTCAACTGGGACAAGAGCAAACTCTCCCCTGCGCAGAGGATCTCTTATCTCGGTATGGAGCTGGACTCGGGTCAACCAGACAGCGTGCCTCACCGAGGAGCGTGTCCAGTTGGTGTTGAACTGCTTTAATTTGTTCAGACGAAGGACAGCGGCACCACTGAAACATTTTCAGAGGCTCCTGGGGCATATGGCATGCACAGCCGCAGTAACGCTGCACGGGTTGCTTCATATGAGGCCGCTTTAACACTGGCCTCACGGCGGGTTCCCGAGATGGGCATGGCAGAGCGGCATGTACCGGGTTTCCATTACACCGCACTGTCGTCAAACCTTCAGTCTGTGGTCGGACCCTTCGTTTCTACGGGCAGGTGTTCCCCTAGAACAAGTGTCCAGGCATGCTGTGGTCTTCACGGATGCCTCTGCCACCAGCTGGGGGGCTACGTACAACGGGCATGGAGCTTCGGGTCTGTGGATGGGGCCTCAGCTGTATTGGCAATTGATATGCACAAGAAGTCTTGCTCTCAGATGTTTCAAGGTGCCGCTTCGAGACAAGTATGCGTTTCCTCCAGTGAGCCTTCTTGCACAGACCTTGTGCAAAGTCAGGGTGCAAAATAAGGTCAATGAGGATAGAGTATACATTTAGATGGAAGTAGAAGGCCTATGTTCATATCGTGTTCGTATATACTGTACTGTATATAAAGCTGTTTAAAAAATGCATTAACACAGGTAATGTGTCTGCCAACCTGGCCAAAGATTAAAGAGACAAGAAGATACACACCGCCCACTGTCAATTCCCACTTTTCTCTCCAGTTTCTTGAATCTCTTTCCCAGGTGTAGCTCATGGTTCATTGTGTAGCCAGACTGGATCATTCTCAGGACTTTGCCCTCAGGGTTTGTTTGGTTCGCCAGTGTATCTCAGGAGGGGCTGAGTAGTGAAGTGTGGAGGATAGGACAGAAATGATTAGGACAGACTGTGTATGTCAATGTTGGGGTGAGGAAATGATCTGGTCAGGCAAGCGAAACATTGAGGGTATGTCGCTCCCTCTTTCGCACATACCGTCACACTACTGAGTCACAGGCTTTATTTACCACATCGAGAGCCAGGCATTCCTTTACCCCAAGGTTTGTTAGTTTGACATACTTACCTTTTAATGTGCAGGATATATATAATTTTTTTTTTTTGCGTCATATGAGACTGCCAATGAGATAAATAGTAATGCTAATGGATGGCTTTCTCCTGGTATTATATAGGGAGAGAGAGAGAGAGAGAGAGAGAGAGAGAGAGAGAGAGAGAGAGAGAGAGAGGAGTTTGAAGGCGCCCGCGGCCGGGGTTCTCTCTCTCTCTCTGCTCGTTCTTCAGTAACATGCCCTGTCACACTCATCTGATCACTCACCGTTCAAATTAAGCTTTGGCGGGCTGCATATGCTGCAAATAAACTGCATCCGACTGTTTTCCCTGACGTCTGGATCGTTCGGCAGCGTATTCAAAGACTCAAACAGGAACAGCACATCTGCGTGGCATCGCAGTCATCTTGTAAACAGACCCACTCGCTGCACGACAACGCATGCGATGATGCGAAATGAGGCGTAGTTGTCTTGTGCTGGAGGCGGTCATTTGCAAACGACTGGTACGTCACTTCGCACCGTGACGTCACTTCATACCATGGATCTAGAACGAGCTGTATTTAGAGCTTGATTGAATAAATGCTTCGTTTATGGGGAGGACGTCTTAAGCTATGAAACTTCCAGGAAGTTTTAATAGTACATAGATCTCTTATATACCAAAAGATCAAGGCAAATTTGGTTTCTCATTTCATGACCCCTTTAAGAGCCTGGCTGTGGCTGGATGCCTGTTACAAAATGTATTATGTTTAGGCCTAATGGCTCTCTCTCAGTGCCTCCAATCAAACCGGCTAATGAGGGCCATCAGCAGAGCGGGCCTGCAGCGGTACAAACATGCCTCAATGGGACTTTCCGCTTTTGCCAGTCTAAAAAGCCATAACACAGCAGGCAGGCTTGGTATGATTTGGCAGAGCCTTTAAACAATGCAATAAACAATATGATTGGGCCCTTAGGGTTTTGATTCGCTTCTCCAATTAGCACTGGCATATCCATGTTTCCTTAAAAGACGGAAAGAGAGACAGAGAGAGAGAGAGGTGGGGGGGATGAACGTACACTGTATGTTGATTTTCGCCAGAAACTGAAGGTTGAAATTAGACCTCACTTCCACATTCTTTGTGTCACATCAACTTGAACCTCAGATACAGCACTGCTCATTAGAATCATATTTATTATTTTCAACATAGGCTCAATCCTATATCATATACAATTCACTGCAGTTTCCAGCTGAAATTAACAATATTGGCAGTTAAACAAACTTTTTTTATTCCCTTTCACACAAATTGCTGTTGCAGGGGCAGATTATTGATAAATAAAGAATTTTTGGATTATCCCTTTCGCACGTATGATCACACTGGTGTGATCAGTCTAGGCTGGTCCCTGGAGTGTACGATCACACCGGTTTGATTAGAATGGTCAGTGCATCACGTGATCAACTGCTAAATTCAAATGAGCTTTCAGGCGTTGGCTGGTGCTGAGACAGAGACAGACGCTTGCTCAGCACTTGTCATATATCACAACTGTTCAGTGTTTTCAACCACATAATGTTTATTTTAGTTTTCAGACATTTAAATTCACATAAGTACTAAAAAAACAATACATTTAGAGTCTGTACAATACACACTGATGTCTGGAAGCAGCATTCCATTCCATTATAATTAGACGACACATATCAGATACACATTGTATAAGTAACTTTAAAGTTTACTCTATTCTTCTCCCAGTTCACCAGCCATTTACTTTCATGTATTTTGGGAGAAGTGGATGAATTAACATGTTGTAAATCCAACAGATCTGATTCTCTGAAATGAGGCACAAACTAACGTGGCGGTGCCCATCGCATATAGCTCAACCAGTGTTGGCGGTAACACATTACAAGTAACTTGAGTTACATAATCAGATTACTTTTTCAAGTAACTAGTAAAGTAACGCATTACTTTTTCAATTTGCAACAAAATATCTAAGTTACTTTTTCAAATAAGTAACGCTAGTTAAAAGTAAAAAGTAAATGGGGTGGTGATGGCGCAGTGGATAAGACAAATGCCTTTGGTGTGAGAGACCCGGGTTCGAATCCACTGTGAGACACCAATGTGTCCCTGAGCAAGACACTTAACCCCTAGTTGCTCCAGAGGCGTGCGACCTCTGAAATATATAGCAATTGTAAGTCGCTTTGGATAAAAGCGTCAGCTAAATGTAAATGTAGTAACTTTTGCAGATGTATTGACTGACAGCTCTCCTGTCCTCATGTTGAGAGAAACAAAGTGAAGAGGTGTTGTGTGCACTGCGTAAACATGATGGTTATTGTAGTTCTAGACTAAATATGAACATGCATTTACTCATCTCACTTGAACGAAAACATTTAGCATTCCTCAAAATGAATAAAAACAGTAAAATACAATCTCAGAATTTTGCAATAATTAACTATATTAAATTACACAAATATATTTTATGTATTTAATCTCACTTCATAAACCAATGCTGCTAACCTTCAATGATCTAATTCAACTATACTAATCAAGCAAAAATTACTTCAGATTAGATTTAGAAATAAGAGTGTTGAACTTCCTTCTCCTGTATCCTATTGTTATTTTATCCAGAATGGCTGAAAGGTTTGTTTGAGATGCGACCTCTTTACAGGGGTAAACATGCATTTCCTTCAGCCTGAGGCTTATTTATCACTTTTGGTGTATAAGGGCCTTAACATTTGCCAAAAATAGAACTTTATTTTTGTTGTTATTAAAAAACAAACAAACAAGCCCAGCCCAGGTGAGAAAATGTAATGCAAAAGCAATTTAACACATTACTTTTCATAAAAAGTAACTAAGTAATGCAATTAGTTACTTTTTATGGGAGTAATTCAATATTGTAATATATTACTTTTAAAAGTAACTTTCCCCAACACTAAGCTCAACTAAAGCGATCATTATAAAGGTGTTTAAAGAACAAAACACATCCACTTGCACATTTTTGACAATCGGAATATCAAATATTTCATTGTATACCTAACAAATTTGTGAATATTTTGAATTAAAAATGAAATAAAAGCAGATCATTTGACATTCAGAGCTATTGTGACTGCGGTGTGTCACGTGACAAGCAATGACATGTCACCATTGGAACAATAAAGTGACACATTCTAAATAACGGTCGCCTTAAAAATCTCACCCTTGGGGGTCAGCCAGAATATTTTAAACTTACTTGTGAAAGGGTTTATAAAGACTGATTTTTTTATACGATTCTTTGCACAATGTTATGACCTCAAAACACTTTTCCCATTAACTTTTAAGTGCTTTATTTGTTAACTAGTACACATTTTGACATTGGCATCACACAAAGAAACTCCATATGTATGGCTGTTCTGATGTTGTAAACTTGCTCTGTACACCTGGTACAGCACTTGTGATGTGGAGCGCTCATGTACGAGTCTAGGGAAGATGATAAAAAGTTATAAAGTTATATCATGATAAAAACTTTGTAAAAACAAGCTAAAATGGCATGGGTACTTACAAAAAATGCACTTTTATCTCACATTTGCTTTTGTTAACAGGCTTAGTGTTTGTTTTATGTTATTTTCAAACACTACAGAGCATTAACCTTTCAACTGCACTCTCTGGACATCTCTTTTTCAAACTGCTGCGATACAAGCAATGTAATAAAATGCTGCCAGATTCACTTTCATCTGTTTTGGATGAAACTGAATGAGCTTTTAGCACCAGTCACTAGACATTTCACTTTGAAAGAGCCACAAAACGCAATGTAACATTATTAAGCGTAGAGTCAGTTCTGGCAGGTCACGTTAGTCAAGCTCGCATCAGCTGACACTCAGCTATTCCTGCTCTCCCTCCTCTTATCCATGCTAGGCTGCATGGATGTGCAGGGAGTTCTTGCCCAGAACAGAATCATACTGCCAATCCTAACTGTATGCAATTGCCACTCGTATTTGACGATATTGGTCCTGACAGAAATATAGAAATGTCACCACAGAAACGTTTTCCATTTTTATCATTAACATTAAAAACTGCACTTTATAGCACAGCAACACATTCGATTTGACAGAAAATAAGTAGCTTTTTAGATGCTGATAAAAAGGAATCAGTGTTCAGTTGTTTTGTATCACTATTTATTATTACATTTATTTTATTTACTATTATTTTTATTTTTTTTTTGTTTATAGGGTAACACTTAAGACGGTTTCTTTTGTCAACATTAGTTAACTACATTAGTTAACATTAACGTACAGTGAACAATTACTTCTAAAGCATTTATTAATCTTAATTTCAACCTTTACTAATGCATTATTAAGATCAAAAGTTGTATCTGTTAACATTAGTTAATGCACTGTGAAATGTAGCTTTGCGTAAGTTCTGCCGGGAAGACTCAATCATTACGTCACTGTTTACCTTCCCTTTATCCAATAGTGCTCTAAATACTCAAAGTATAAAAGATCGAAACTTACACATGTTTGAGTTTGCAGATGCTGACGCTTCCATTCACCCCCATCCTCCCCTCCACACCCAAGATGTCCCATCTCCTCCATCCTCCCCAACACCACCACCAGGATGGTCCCGTCCCTTAACATTTTTATCACCTTTTCTCCATCATCTGAAGTTCACTTAAAGTTATAAAATAAAAGCATGAATAATTTATTCATCCTGTTAAATGTAATATTTAACAAATTTCAACATCTATATCAGTTTTTCATATATTTTACATTATAATGTTGCAACGCCCAAATCCATTTAAAATAATGATTTTAGTTTTTACTGTTTATTTATTTAAACAAGATATTATAAATTTTCATTTATATAGTTGCTATGCTAAGCAAAACAAGCGTTAAAATAATACGTGTGGTCACAGGTGTTTTTTTTATGATTATATTTTACAAAGCAATACATAAAGTAGTGGTGTTAATACTGAATTCAACGGATGTGCGGACACAGGTGTGTCTATAACGGTGTGTCTTATTTTATTTTATAGGTGGCCTTAAACAAGGCTCATCCAATCAGATTTCAGAGTAAGACCGTTCTGTTTTATAAGATGGAAGTGACTTGACTGGTACAAACAGCTGAAGCATTAAGAAAGGAAACAGATGATTCTAAAAACAGTGGCATGTCCACCCCCTTCTGTGATGACACCAGCAAGGTTGTTATTGTATCTCAGGAGAGCCGTTTACTTATAGGAACAACATATCAGAGACACGTCTCCTTTCGCCTCTCTCTCTCTCCGCCCTATCATTTGCATACATTTCCATCCTGCTGCAAGGTTCTCCACCATGCCATGAGGACAGACTGTCTATAAGAGAAGGGGAGATGGAGGAAGACATCTGTATGGATTTGATAAGGGTAATATATGGGCACGTAAATAGATTTACATGTAACATTTGAATTAGAAGTGGGATCAATCATCGTCGCTGGCTCATGGGAGGCTAAAGAGATGGGGAGGAACAGCTGTGGAGGGAAGACAGTATAGGAGGATGAGGAGGAGGGGAGAGGTGTCCAGTATGCATCAGTGCCCCCATGTCCCTCCTCTTCGCCTGCCTCATAAATTTTTTTTTTTTTTTTTTTTTTTTTTGGGGGGGGGGGGGGGGGCACAGGGTGTGTGCAGAGGGGGCACAGGGTGTGTGCAGAGGAACTCGATAACTGTTTGTCATCAGACATGCTTGTTTTGCTGGTGATTTTGAACTATGGTGATTTTGTGATTTTATGGTGAGATTTAAAGGAGTGTTACCACAAATCGCTACAATAATCACGGTTTTCAAACAGGTTTTCCGAACACTCCCCCATCTGGCTTAAATGATATGTGTCTTGAACGGCAAATCTCTTGACATTATTTTGCATTATTTTTCAACAGAAATTGAGCACAACAGCATTTTAAGCAAGATAAATTTGACATAATTTACTCATTCTCTCTATTATTTTTTTCTTCTGTAAAAGCATAATAGGAGAAAAGTGTTTAAGCTGCTATTTTATATACAACAAAAGTGCATAGTGATTTATACTATCAAGCTCCAAAACATGCCAAGAGTGTCAAAAAAGAGGTCAAAAAATGACATATATTGGCCTATATTTCCAATCTTTGAAAGCCATAAATTAGCTTGGGGCAAACATGCTAAAGTTTTGTTCAGTGATATAATCTTCCGATACCCGATGGTATTTACCACCAAAGACTTCAGATTTATTAGCACTGAATAATGACTTCAATTTCAGTTTGTTTGTTTGTTTGTTTGTATGTTAACATCTTCCGAGTCATGTAGACCAAGGATTTTCAAACTTTTAAATGCCAAAATATGATGAGCCAGTGTTATTCAATAAGTTTCTTTGATATTGTTATTGCACTGAAGCCAATTCAAAGCAATAATAGGCCTTTATAATCTAGAAATCATCTACTGTATATACCTGAAGAGTAAAGATGTGTCAGTAAAATCCAATGGATTTGTAAACGTACAATAGGATTTTTTTCAAAGCAGTTTTACAATTAACTTCGACACTCCCAAAATTATTATTTTTTTCCTTTCAAATTTTACACAGACACCCTGGGAACCCTATTGCAGCCCTGTGAGGGTTTCAGGGTCCCAGTTTGAAAATCCCTGAAATATAGGTCCTTTATGATCCTTTTCTGTTTAACAGAAGAAAGAAAGTAAAACAGGGTTGGAATGACGTGAGTAAATGATGATGAATTTAATTTTTCCTTTAAGTATGGAAAATAAATGCAGAAATGAATACACAAACACATACATCATAGTCCGTTCACATTACAGATGGTTGTATATTCATGGTTCCCACTTTAAAACAAGATGAGCACAGACATTTACATATGATTTATCTCAGTCATCGCTGTTTGCAGGATATGTGTGTTTAAAAGAGACATTTAAATGCATTTGTACAGCATGATTCTGTCTGTGAAGAATGAATAATGCATATGTGTCTGTGACTGGTCATTCTTTATCTATCTGTCTGTCTGTCTGTCTTCTGTCTGTCCGTCCATCCGTCCGTCCGTCCATCTATCTATCTAATCTATCTTTTTAATGACAATTAAGAACACTCTCCAAATAAAAAAGCACAATAAATATGGAGGTCTGCCAGAACCTCCAGGAGCAGGATTGGACCCCTGTATTAGAACATTATTAATAATGTTTCAATGGAAGCTTCAGTTGTGCACTTGTAACTCCTCCAGTTCCGAGCGGGATTTGACTTGGCATCTCTGGCATGGAAGGCGGGCACGCTAACAAGGACGCTGAAGAACGCAGCCTCTAGCATCAGTCGCTTGTGTGCCTCTTCTTTCTTTCTGAACTGTGGGAAGTGGAGGATTAGGAGGCCGAAATGATTATTAAAAAAGGACATTCCAGCTTTAATTTTAAACTTTGGATTAGTACAGGCACTTCTGTAAGGACACCTGCAATACTTCATTTTAGAGTGTGAGTGTATGTATGTGTGCTTGTGTATATGTGTATGCAGTAAGTAGGTGAGTCTATATGTACTGTATCTATGTGTCTGACTGTATTAAGTCAAGAAGAAATTAGGTAATGAGGGTGTGGCAAGCAGGGTGAGGTCGAGGGCCGTGAGAGAACGGTGCAAGGTCTCGTATCTCTCACGGAGGAGCTTCAGAAGCATAAAAGGAGCAGCGACGACAGTGAAGGATGAGAGGACCATTGAGGAGTTTCTGAGGAATCTTACCCTGTCCCTCCAGTTCAGTCATATTCTTGGGTTTGCATGCAGAAAATGGCTTCTTCAAATCCTGCCAGAGATTTTCTATGGGGTTCAAGTCAGGTGATGGCCACTGTAGAATCTTCCAGAACTTCTTCTGCAAACAAGCCTTGGTGGAGTTTGAGGTTTGTCTGGGATCATTGTCCTATTGGAATTAATCCCAAAATTAATGTGGCTTATTTATTTGATATTGAGCACTTTTCTTGTGCTTTTGGGTCTGTAGTGGTGTACGTCTTGGAGTTCTGGCATGGAAACTGCATGCGTTTAGTACGCACCTTACTGTGCAAGCTGAAACCTCAGTGCCTGTGGCCATCAAGTCTTGCTGCAGGTCTTATTCAGTCACTTAAGGGTTTTTTCTGAACCTGCCTTCTCAGAAATATGGTTGCAGCCATTGATAGCTTCCTTTTTCTGTGCAGTCCAGGTAGTGTAAACACGTTTCCTTTAACTTTGAACTTGGGAACAATGCTTCCAATGGTGTCTCTGGGAACATATGTTGTGTTGAGATATTTCAATTACTTGATTTGTTCATTGCAAACAGCTGAAAGTCAGTACATTTTGCCAAAAAACCTGATTTGCAACAGGGGTTGAATAATTTCGATTACAACTGTATAGGCTATATATATATAAATATGAAAGTGAGTAGTGTGGTATTAAAGCAGCATGTTATTTTTAAACTTAAATAGTTAGGGAAAGTCTTCCATTAAAAGAAGGATATGTGTTCATTGTGTGTTTGTGCATTTTAAGTCAAGTGTGTGTGTGTGTGTGTGTGTGTGTGTGTGTGTGTGCGTGCGCGTGCGCGTGTGCATGTGCGTGTGCGTGCGTGTGCGTGTGCGTGTGTGTGTGTGCGCGCGCAAAAGTGTGAAAATGGCAGCTGTGGTCCACTGACAGAAGTGTGGGGGAGAAATAGAGAGAGACACGTCACAGCTCATTTGACATGACAGGTGACTCCAGGGTCAGAAGTTCACATTCTGAAACACCACACAGCACTAACGTCTGAGTGAACCAGCTGACCACATACTCATTCTATTGCCATGCTTCGGAAAATACATTCCACCACTATCCAGTTACCTGACACATTTTTTTGTCTCTTGATGACGGCATGCTAACGTAACTTCCACACATAATAGGGCACAGCCCCGGCTGTCTGCGCTAAATAAAGAGCCACATTTCCAAGAATGAGTGGCTCTGTGTGCAGAAGTTTGTGCATTTGAGTGGGTGCAGATTTGACAGTGGGGTCAAATTTAAATAATTATGTATGAATATTCCATTATTTTATCCATTTAAAAATATAATTTAAAAAATAATACACAATTTTGCATTTCAGTGATGAGCAAAATATTTACAGTTATTTGTCTTAAAAAAAGCTATCTCAATGCATTGTTGTAAGATCATATAGTAATTAATTTGATTGGAGAAAAATCTGTGTATTGGATTTTGCTCACGCTTTTATCCAAAGTGACTTATGGTGCATTCAATGTATGCATTTTGTCAGTTCATGCATTCCCTGGGACTCGAACCCATGACCTTGCCTCTGCTGGTGCCATCCTTTACAATTTAAAAGACGGAAAAAATAGTCATCGATATTTTGAGTTAATTGTCCAAGAAGAGAAGGATACCACATTATAATTCTGTATATGCATTAAAATTTAGTTTTGTTTTAGTTAACAAAAACAACACCGACAGTATAATGTAATGTAATGTAATGTAATGTAATCATTTTCTATTTCTCTGTTTTGATTTTGAGGTGACCTGGACTACATTGTTTAGATTCCATACTGCTGCGCATGACTCACAATGAAGGCCTTGGGCAGTACATGACCATCTCCTGTGTCCTCTCCTTCTCTCTCCTTCGGTCTGTCTCTCATGTGAGTGGTTTATATAAGGCTGAAGGGGGGAGAGAGCGGCATCTCTGTTCTGCTGATGAGAGATGGGCTAGAATCTGAGGAATCTGAAGCGGCTCGCTCCTCTCTCTTTTGTCATGCCCTCCTGACTGAGAGCATTTGAGGTTCCTCTCACCTCTGGAGGATTATTTTCAAACAAGGGCCTGAGTTATACAGGATATCAACAGAAGCTCTCAGCACTGGGAGAGAGCAAATGTACCTCATTCATACAGAATAATGCAGTGCGAGAGGTAAACACACACACACACACACACACACACATATATATATATATATATATATATATATATATATATATATATATATACACAAAACACTAGTATTTCATATTATATATATATATATATATAATATGAAATACTAGTGTTTTGTGTAGGTCTGCTGTAAGAGGCTTAGCATGATAGAGTATTGTAATTTTAAACTGGCCTTAAACCATATCCTTCTAAAACATTTAAGATAAGGAAATTATATGAAAGAAGAAAAAAAAAGATCTAAAACAAACAGAATAGGTCTTTGATCTAGTAGAAAAAAATCCATGCAGATTTCCAAGAGGAATCCGGGTGATTTTCAGTGCCAGCATTCCAGACACTGAATACTGAGATGGTGCTGTGATTGACAGCTCTGTGTGTGAGCTTGGCAGCGCTGCAGAATGCTTCTCCTGCACTGTAGTCAGCAGAGCTGCCCTGAGCGCTCGCTGTGTGTTGGATCACTCACTACTACTGCAATAAACCTCTTTCACCCTCTCTTCCCATTCAGGGGGAATATTTATCTCGCCTTTGTTTTATAATTTATTGCCATTGTAATTAATTCAGTTGTATATTCTTCATCTGGAGGGTATCAACCATGGCTTCTCCAAGGGTTTGCTTAAAGAACAAGGAGTGGGTGGTTTTCACAAGCACATACTGTAGTACCTCCGACAGAAACAAAGTGCCTTTGTGAAACTTGGCTTCAAAGTCATATACAATTCCCAATAAAGAAACTGCTTCTATTTTTATTATTGTATTATCTCTAATTTTTCTTTTTTTATTTTTTAAATTATACTATTAACATTAAAATTTGAGTGAAGCAAAACATGGATTTCAGAATCTCTCTCTTTTTAAGGTTTAAATTAGATGTTCAATGAAGTTTCAGACTTTTTTATATATTTCTATATAGTTTTTAATTATTTTTAAATAAAATAATTTAAACTAAATATATTTTTTTAATATTTTATTTGATTTCAGTTAAAGGGGTCATGAACTGGCTTTTTAAAAAATAATGTATACGGTTGTCTGAGATCAACTTATGGTGTTCACGTGGTTTTTACATTAAAAAACATCATAATGAATAAGTAATAGGCTATTTTCTACCCTGGTTTTGCTCCTAGCTCCTGAAACGCTCAGATTTTATGGGCATGCCACATTGAAGGCATGGAAGTAAACACCCTCTGATATGATTGGATAACAGTTTTGCATATTATAATGAGTTTCGACTCCCCCATCAGTTCACGTGGGGAATTGTTTTGAAAACTTCCAATGTGGAAAAATGGCAACCGGAATGATTTGCTCATACATTTTTGACCCAGTGTCTGATCATGAATCGCAGAACAATGAACCAACAACACCTTAAAGGAGCATTTCACCCGTGGGAACATTCATCTTTATTGAAAGTGGGTCATATATGTAGTCGAAATATAATAAAATTTTAGAATTTGGTGCCTTCTTGACCGAGTAAAGACAGAAAGTAACTTTAGGGCGCATTTGTACTGAAAACGTACTCGGTTACTAACGTAACCTCGGTTCTCTCTAGAGAGGGAACGAGTACTGCGTAATATCTTACGCTATGGGGAAAACCTCTTTTCCACGAGATATTGAAGCCAAAAATTATCCTTAATTTTGATTTAATGTAAAACGCTGTGCAGCAGCATGCAGACATAGGCAAGACGGCTCGCGCGCCTATTGGCTGCCCTGCGGCAACAGCAGCAGCCTATCGAGAGAGGCCTATCAATGGGGGCGCTTCGCGCCCATTTCGTCACGTCCCGCCAGAATAGGCGCCTATAAATACGCTCGACAGGCTGAAACAAACTGGTTTTCATCGCTGAAGCGAACCAGCGCTGTTGTATGCAGGGCAAGATATGCAGTACTCGTTCCCTCTCTAGAGAGAACCGAGGTTACGTTAGTAACCGAGTACGTTCTCTTACGAGAGTATCTCTCGTACTGCGTAATATCTTACGCTATGGGGAACACAATGCAACACGCCGTGCATACTGGGATCCGACACCAAAGTCCCAAGGGCAGTAGGCCGGGGCTCATATAGTGCATAATCACTGTAGACTCACAGAGAGTCGGAGAAGAGAGGCTACAAGCATCATTCTCCATGAAATAGCATCCCACAGGAGCTAGTTATGTTAACAGTGTTTCACGCAGACAGGGTGAATGTGTTCAGCCTGAACTGGGTATAAGTACGGGTTTTTCAACACCCATGGAACTGTCCCATCGATCAGTGAGCGATGCTCAAGCAAAAAACTCAGCATTCTGCGCCGGCGCAGCGGGGCAGATAGTACTGAATTCTAGACCGACAGCAGCTTGGCCTGTAAGGCGGGAACCTCTAGGTTATAAAACCTTATAAATGTAGATGGCGAGGCCCAGCCTGCCGCCATACAGATATCTTGCGCCCTGACGGGGCAGAGGAGATTAGCATCCACCTCCTCATTATTCACCGGGAGGGTGCACAGGGAAATAACCTGGGCCCTGAACGGTGTGTTGAAGGATTTGGGCACGTACCCGTGCCTTGGTTTGAGTATGACTTTAGAGTCATTAGGCCCAAACTCCATACATGACACGCTTACTGAAAGCGCTTGTAAGTCCCCTACGCGCTTCACTGAAGCAAGAGCCACAAGAAATACTGTTTTGAAAGACAGGTGTTTCATGTCTGACAAATGGATCGGCTCGAATGGGGCACCTTTCATGGCTTCCAGAACCGTAGAAAGGTCCCACGCAGGGACTGAGGGGGGTCTGGGAGGGTTCAGCCTCCGAGCTCCCCTGAGGAATTGTACGACCAGGTCGTTTTTCCCCAGTGACTGGCCAGACGTTGGTTTTGCAAACGCTGCTATGGCCGCCACGTATACTTTGAGCGTGGATGGGGTTCTACCCTTATCCAGCAGCTTCTGAAGGAAGGAGAGCACTTCCGTAACCCCGCAGTCTACGGGTGAAAAGCCCTGTGCTTGACACCAGGTAGAGAACACCGACCATTTCGAGGCGTAGAGCCGTCTAGTAGAGGGGGCTTTAGCCTGCGTGATCGTGTTTTGCACTCCCTCCGGGAGGTTAGCGGGTACCCGTTGATGGCCCATGCGTGTAGGGACCATAAATCCGGGCGAGGATGCCAAATCGAGCCCTTTGCCTGAGAGAGGAGGTCTCTCCTCACCGGTATAGGCCATGGGGCAGTGCTGGTCAGCTGCATCAGGACTGGGAACCAAATCTGGTTTGTCCAGAGTGGAGCCATGAGCAGCACTGGCCATCTGTTTTCCCTGATTCGTTCCAGCACTTGAGGCAGGAGCGAGACGGGGGGAAAAGCATAGAGGGGCAGCGGGGCCATACGTGGGCCAGCGCATCCCTGCTCTTGGAGAAAAAGTCCGGACAGTGAGCGTTTTCCTGGGACGCGAACAGGTCCACCTGCGCTCTGCCGAATGTCTCCCACAGCAGTTGGATCGTCTGCGGGTGCAGCGACCATTCCCCTGCTGGGACATTGTCTCTGGACAGTCTGTCTGGTCCCAGATTCAGGTGACCAGGCACATGCGCTGCTTTCAGTGAAAGCAGGTTGTGCTGAGCCCAGACCAGGAGGCGTTCCGTCAGCCTGTAAGGGTTTCGGGACCTGACGCCACCCTGGCGATTTATGTATGCCACCACTGACATGTTGTCCGACCGGACTAGGACGTGGTGGCCTTTTATCTGGGGATAAAAACGCCGTAGCGCGTTGTCGACTGCCAGCATTTCCAGACAGTTTATGTGTAGAAGCTTTTCCCGTTCCGATCACTGGCCAAAGAACGGTCTGCCCTCGAGCAGCGCTCCCCATCCCGAGGTGGAGGCGTCCGTAGACACCACCGTAACACTCGAGGGAGTCCCCAGACTAACGCCTGACTGATACCAGTCGGCTATTTTCCACGGTTCCAGAGCCGAAAGGCATTTCATGTCGACCCTGAGGCGAAACAGACCAGGGGTCCACGCCCGGGGTGGAACTCGCGCTTTCAGCCATAACTGCAGTGGGCGCATGCGAAGCAGGCCCAGCTGAAGTACCGAAGATGCTGAGGCCATGAGACCCAGCATTTTCTGAAACCTTTTTAGCGGCACTATAGAGCTGCGACGGAAGGATTTCGCGGCGCGCTGAATGTCCAGTCCGCGCTCCGGCGACAGACGTGCTGTCAAAGACAGCTAGTCCAGCACTGTTCCCAGAAATGAAATTTTCTGGCTGGGAAACAGCAAACTCTTCGCCCAATTGACTGTAAGACCCAGTCTCTCGAGATGCTCGAGTAATGTGGTCCTGTGTTCTATGAGCTCTGAGTGTGATCGAGCTAGAATCAGCCAATCGTCCAAGTAGTTCAAAACTCGCATGCCCGGAAGTCTCAGGGGTGCGAGAGCCGCGTCCATGCACTTCGTAAATGTACGGGGTGCTAGGGACAGGCCGAACGGTAGGACTGCGTATTGATATGCCTGGCCCTCGAAGGCGAATCTCAAAAATCGCCTGTGACGTGACGCAATCTGTATTTGGAAATAGGCGTCTTTCAGATCTATTGACATGAACCAGTCTCCCTGGCGAACTTGCGCAAGGATTTTCCTGGTTGTCAGCATTTTGAACTGGCGCTTCAAAAGTGCTTTGTTCAATTGCCGCAGATCTAGAATGGGTCTGAGACCCCCGTCTTTTTTGGGTACCAGAAAATATCTGCTGTATAGCCCCCCTTCGCTCTGAGCCTGAGATAAAGGTTCTATGGCCCCTTTGCTCAGCAGTTTCGCTATTTCGGCTCGAAGTAGGTGAGATACTTCTTTGTTTACCGTGGTTTCGACACGCGCAGTGTAACGGCGGGGACGTAGAGCAAACTGTAGCGAATAGCCTCTCTTTATAGTGTTCAACACCCATTCTGATACCCCGGGAAGCTTTGCCCACGCATTTGCGTGAATAGCTAGAGGTAGAATGCGATCCGGGCTCTGGCCGCTGCACAGCGGCGGCTGCAGAGCGGCGGCTGCAGAGCTTCGGTGTGCTGAGACATAAACACTGTGTTTAAAGTGTGCGAGGCGGGGGGCGTGCCGATCACGGCGGGCAGCCTGGTCGCGCTCGGTTTCTCTATGACAGATTGTGGAGAGAGAGCGAGCGGGACAAAACCCGTGGGTTTTAGCGTGTCTGTGAGAGAATGTGGGCGCGGGACAGCGGGCACATTTACTGCACTGAAAACACCGTCGGCTTGCGCTGACTGAATGTGTGTTGGTTTCGTTTTTACAGAAACCGTGGGACACGCATTGTGTAGTGTTTGTGGGCACTGTTTCGTGGGCACATTCACTACGTTTGCACAATAGACATGAGTAGATTTTATTTGTGCTAGCCCTGAACTGTGGCGGGCTGTGTCTGTGTGTGGGAATGGGCACTGAGACGTATATACACTCATAAAAAAATACACTCTTTATTGGATTTATCTGGGTAGCCGTGAAAACGGCTTTTGTGTGCAGGCAAGCGGGCAAATGAACCGGCTTGTTGGCTGCTAAATACACTGGAACAGTCACATTGCATGGAACTGGACGAGCGAAATGTTTCGGTGAAAATCCGGCCGCAGCGAGATTTGAACACCGTCGCTTTCCTAGGATGGCTAGGAAGGCTTTGAGACCTCAGGCTTGATCCCGCGCTGAGGGGGGCTGCGTCCAGCAGAGCGAGAGCGCGGTCTCTGTTCTCGGGCCTGGCGGCACTGAGAAGCGGCGGCGGGTGGTGCGGGTGGTGCGAAATCCTCAGTTTTGCCCAATCCTCGCCCAATTTCTCACGTCATCTCAGGCTGTGGCTGTGAGCTCCGGGCAGACGGCTGTTTTGAGCGACCTGCTGCGGAGCTAGAGCACTTCGGGAGGAAGACCGTGCATGGCTGACGTCACTCAGCAGGCTTTAGATGGCAACACCGTCTGTGCTCGCCGTCCAGCAGAGGGCGGGCAGAGATGTGTTGCTACCGCTGCTTCCACAGGAGGAAGAGAAAGGTACCCTCTATCTTTCGCACCGTCCACAGTGGAGAATGCAGCAGAGACAGAGGTATGCATCCTGGCCGAGAAGGGGGCGTTCCAGGACCTTGTGACTTCTTCGTGAAGCTCAGGAAGAAATGGCGCGGATCTGGACTGTGATGGGGCGTGGTCCTTCTTGAGGAAGCATCCATCCAGTCGGTTGCGCGGACGCTTCCCAGTCGAGGCCAAGGTTTTCGACGGCTTGAGAGAGCAGACGCATCAACTCTGACTCAATGCCAGCCCTTCTTCCAGAAGGCTCGCGAACAGCGGGGGGAGGTCCACAGAGCTCGCCCAATCCTCACTGTCTGACGCCAGGATAGAACAGGTCTCGGCTGTTTCGTCGATCTCAATGGCGGAAGCAGTGGCAGACGGTGGCCGCTGTCCGTGGAATTTTGCATCTTTAAAAAGACACTAGCTCTTTTAGAGTTAATAGAGTGAGTGTGAGTCGCGGCGGCGAACACACACTAGCAGTGAAAAAGCATTGAAAAAGGATATCAACGCCGGAAAGCGTAGCAGGTACGGCGGCTGAAGGCGGCGAGGTGAAGGCCAGCGGCTTCAGACTCGAAGGCACGTCCCGCTGTAGGCTTGCACTCAGACGGCGTGGCTTCTCACTCCGGATCCAGCGATGCAGTAGTGCTTCGCTGAAGAGATGAAAATCAGTTTGTATCAGCCTGTCGAGCGTATTTATAGGCGCCTATTCTGGCGGGACGTGACGAAATGGGCGCGCAGCGCCCCCATTGGGTATCACGTCCCGAAGGGCCTCTCTCGATAGGCTGCTGCTGTTGCCGCAGTGCAGCCAATAGGCGCGCGAGCCGTCTTGCCTATGTCTGCATGCTGCTGCACAGCGTTTTACATTAAATCAAAATTAAGGATAATTTTTGGCTTCAATATCTCGTGGAAAAGAGGTTTTCCCCATAGCGTAAGATATTACGCAGTACGAGAGATACTCTCGTAAGAGAACCACAACTCCCACAATACACCACATTGCACAGCTCCGCAAGCCACTCCCACTAATCCAGAACAACGCTGAGGAGGTATCCGCCTATCAGATTCAGAGAAAGCACTCTACCGTCCACAAGGCTGGGTCCCGCCAGAGTTTGAAATTCATTTCACAGAAAAAAAAATCTAGTTTGTTGCCCGAAATCATTATTGAATTACTCCTCGTTTCTATTTATGTTGAATGTTCAGTCCGAACATTGTAATGCAATTTGGATTTGCAAAATAAGAATAAAAATATGTAGGCATGACCATTATTTTGTTATCTATTATCATGTAAGGTAACAGTAGGTTAGTAACTATAGTTCCACTGATGGAATGTTGGTCGTCCAAATTTATCTAACATAACGTTACACGCGGAATAAAACACTAATAAGGAAAACAACGTAAATGTGAACCATTTATTTCAATAATGATATCAACAAAAATGATTATGTTAACAATAAAAGTTCAACAATACAATAGTAACAACAATAGTTCCTCCTGAGCTTCCTCAACTTATTGGTGCCCGCAGTACTGGCAATCTGGAGCTGGATATTTCAGTTGGATTGCCGACACGAGCGGGTAGAACGACACGACCAGTCCGCCTCAACTCGAGCCAGTCCGGGCTCCTCGTCCGCGACAGGCAGGTCTTCTGATTTGGCTGATGGAGGAACAGGGCGTGGCTGATGCAGCCGATGCAGAATACCTGCCTGTCACGGACGAAGAGCCCGCACTGGCTCGAGTTGAGGCGGACTGGTCCCGTCGTTCTACCCGCTCGTGTCAGCAATCCGACACTTCGCTATATTGCGGCTTGTAAAGATAGCCACGAACATCGGATTTGAGCAGAAGACTTTCAAAATCATCTTCTTCCATATCATGTTTATTTCCTTCCATCATTGTTGTAACTTCCCATCTGGCTCCACAGCGCTTGTTAGCTTAGCTTCCAAACAAGATGGCGGATATTGCTATTAGTTTCGGCAAGTGAAGTCCCACCCACTGATCTGTAATAGGTCTGTAGCGTGAGTGGGCCCCTCCCCCTGAATAAATGATGAGCTAGTGTTTGTAGTCTTAACCCTTATACAAGGAAATAGGACTTCCTGTTTTTTATGACGCAAAATGACGATTTTTACATCATAAAAAGCAGGAAGTGGAACACTTAAATCCTTATTTCTCCCACCTCAGGGGAAAATAAGGGAATAAATCATGACCATTCAAAAATATGGCTGGGTTTCTAAAGATACAAAGCTTAATGCAAATGGGTGAAGTGTCCCTTTAAATACAATGGATACTCCAGCCTGTGACAGCGTAAGTTATCGTTAATTATGACAACTTACAGTATGTCCTTCATAGTTGGACTGGACAGTTCTGGGACTGGTTAGACACGTACACCTAATCAGTAGATATAAAACGATCTGTAGCAATGCAATACTAGCACATATAAAAAACATTTTTTTAACTCACACAAGTGTGTTGCACCATTCCTGTCGGATAAAATATAGAAGGCACATCATCGTTTTTAATCTCATTCTGTCTGCAAATCCAGCCTTGGACTGTGTCTTGTTTACAAAAGAATCTGCGGTGAAATGAAGCGAACAAACACACAATGTCTCACCCACGTGAGCTGGAATTTCATTAAAAATATATTTTTTTCAACCATGCATTACTAAAATTGGAATCCGAAGGAAGCTTATGCAGTGACTGTGTTCTTCCACAACCAGGCACTGCACAATATTTTATAATGTTCAGTGACAATACTTTTTATTGCTTGGTAGCTCGATCAGGTTTAGCACCACGTAGGCCTATGTTATTTACCTATTACATGTCCTGTGCGAATCGGTGGGCGGGGCTACAGAATTAGGCGTTGGATGACTTCTGTTGAGGCAGCGTTTCCCTGCTCTCTGACATTACAGGTAGGCCAATTCGCAGACCCATTGTTTGATGAGTCAGCTGTCAATAAATGCTTTTATTTGACTAACAAGGATTTTTTCGGAACCTTAGAAATTTAAAGGATATTCTTATATTACGATGACCTTTTATATATTAAAAGCTCAAGGAAAAGTTGATTTCTCAATTCATGACCCCTTTAACATTTATTTTATTTCACGAAAATGGTTTTAGTTTTAGTCTAGTTAACAGCCCTGAGTACCATATATATTAGGAGTGTAATGATACATGTATTTGTCATGAACGCGAGAGAAGGCAAATGCAGGTAAAAGAATGTTTATTGAATATAAACAGAGAAGGTCAGGTCCACACAAACATGATACACATGGCGGGAGAGTGACGCAGGGACTTCGATGGGCAACCGGGTTGAAGGAGGATGGCAGATGAAGAACGTGTCCGTAATTCCAGAAGAGAGATGACGATGACGGGAGACGAAGACACGACGAAACAAATCCAATCGGAACTAAGACTACGGGAGGACGCCAAAAAGGACAGGAACCACAACCAGAAAACACCACAACGATCTGACAACACAAGACAACACCAGTCACTGAGAATATATAGGTGAGTAGAGTGGAATCAGCTGGCGCTGCTGATCAGCGATAATCAGAGGACACACCCACATTAATCATACACACAACACAACAATCACACGAGACAAGGAAGAGACAGAGGATTCATGAACAGTGACAGTATTCGTCTGACGGTTCATACATTTAGAAAACTAATACAGTCAGTCACAGGCGATCCACACTCCAATCCAGAAGGGGGTGTGCGTGGTAATGCAACGCTGTTTGCTAACCGCCACAACAGGAAAAAGAGCAGAAGAAGAAGAGAGGATATATGCACCAATCCAAAACAAGAGTTCAGATGTCATGCAAGAGCTTGCTAGTAGTATATATTGTAGTATATATAGTAGTATATAGGGCATTGACGTCACTTTCCCGCCAGAACACGCCCCCTCAGCCGGACTGAGTGGCAAAAGAGTCTGCTGACTGGATTTAATAGGGGAAACTGAGAAAACGCGAGTAACGATTATCAGTTTAAACTAAAGGTTGGACTCGATAGTATGCCTTACAACTTACCAAAGGTCCAGTGGTCCATGGATATTCACATGCAGCAAGGAATCATTTTCCTGACATTTAAATGTGCCTTATTTCGCAACCGGGGAAATACATAAAGAAAATTTGCCTGCAAATGCTTCATATAAATACAAAATATGTAGGCCTAGGTCTAAATCCGTATGATCACTTATATCACATTTGACTTTAGAATACTTTGATATACAGAGGAGTTCCTGGTTGACTCAAAACTGCAAGGTGCCCAGGTCCTGTGTCTGCAAAACAAGCCAAAAATCATCAACCCTCCATCAGCCTGATGGAGAGTTGGTATACAGTGTTTATGTTGATATGTTTAGTTTTTCACCAAACGTGGTGCTGTGGATTATGGTCAAACATCGCCACTTTGGTCTTGTCTGTCCAAATGAGTCTTGAGGTCTGTTCCAGAAGTCTTGAGATTTGTTCAGATGCAACTTTGCAAACCAAAGCTGTGCTGCCATGTTCTTGTTAGAGAGAAGAATCTTTCTCCTTGCAACCCTTCCAAACATGCCATACTTGTCCCATCTTTTTCTAATTATATTGCCATGAACTTTAACATTAACCATGCTAACTGAGGCCTGTTGAGTCTGAGATGTAGTTCTTGGGTGTTTGGCGATTTCTCTGAGCATTGCACTGTCTGACATGGGGTGAATTTTGTAATGATAAACAGGACGGAAGCAATAGCAAGTGCAGTGATATTTATTAACAATGGTTCACTCAGGAAACTCAGAACAGTCAGATGCATAAATGCAAAACTCAGCGTAAGCAGGCAGTCACTCAGAGAGAGAGAGTCAGACCAGGAACACAGACAGCAGGAGAGTGTGATGGAGGGACTGAGAGGGGCAATCCTGAGGTGACTGAAGATGATGATGGTGAACCAGTGGAGAGAACGGGAGTGAAGCAATCCGTATCCAGTGAACAGGAAACACGAGGAAAACAGGAACAAGCACGAACACGGGAAGCCTAAAACAAAAAAACGGGAAACCGGGGTCGGTGGATTAATGTGAGAATAAAAGACGGGCTTAATCTTTGAGACATGAAAGGCGGGATGAATTCTCCTGTACGCCGGAGGAAGTTTGAGTCAGACTGTCACCGGGCTAATAATCTTGGTGACAGGGGACGGGACAATAAATTTGGGAGCTAACTTGTTGGAAACGGAACGGAGCGGAATGTTCTTGGTAGAAAGCCACACTTTTTGACCCACGACATATACGGGAGGCCTCGACCGGTGGCGATCGGCCTTAGCCTTAGTGCGCGCCCCCACCTGGAGCAGAGTCTCACGGGCTCGGAAAAATAGATGGCTGGTACCCTAAACTACACTTAAACGGAGAGAGGCCCGTGGATGACACTGGTAACTGGTAACTTTGGTACTCAACCAAAGAAAATTGTTGGCTCCAGGATGAAGGATTCTTAGACACCAAACAAACATCGCAACACTCTCTCCAAATCTTGGTTGGCTTTCTCGGTCTGACCATTGCTCTGGGGATGATAACCCGAAGACAAGCTGACCATGGCTCCTAATAACCTACAAAACTCTTGCCAGAATTTGGACACAAATTGGGAACCCCTGTCAGAAACCACGTCCATCGGGAGGCCATGTAACCAAAAGACGTAATCAATTACAGTAAACGCTGTCTCCTTGGCTGAGAGTAATTTGTGCAAGGGAATGAAATGTGCTGCCTTCGAGAACCGGTCCACTACATTTAAAACAACCGTCATGCCATTAGAGGGCGGGAGGGCGGTGATAAAATCTAGCGCAATGTGGGACCAGGGTCTCAAAGGAACAGACAGTGGTTGAAGTAACCCATCCGGAGGTCAGTTAGACGTCTCACCAATGGCACAAACTGAGCAAGCCAAAACAAAATCGTGAATATCGCGAGCCATTAATGGCCACCAGAATCGTTGCTTTACTAAACAGTTAGTGCAGTTTACTCCTGGATGACAAGCCACGTTGGAGCAGTGACCCCATCGAATGACGTTGGACTTCTAAGGCCGTCTTGACCTTCGATTCGACCTCCCATACGAATGTGGAGATAGCTACTTTCTCGGGTAAAATGCATTTGGGAGTAACCGGGCGTTCGGATGGATAAAAAATACGAGATAAGGAATCGGGTTTGATGTTCTTGGAACCCGGGCGGTACGAGAGAGAAAAGTCAAAACGTCCTAAAAAAGTGCCCACCGAGCCTGCCTGGAGTTGAGTCTGTTAGCAGATCTAATATATTCAAGGTTCTTATGATCGGTCCAAACGATAAAAGGTACCCGACCCCTCTTACCAATGACGCCACTCCTCCAACGCTAACTTGACGGCCAACAACTCTCTGTTACCAATGTCATAGTAACGTTCGGCAGGTGATAAGCGATGTGACAAAAACACGCAAGGATGCATCTTGTCATATGAGGAAGCACGTTGGGAAAGAACTGCACCTACCCCCACCTCTGACGCGTCGACCTACACCACGAACTGACGTGTGGGATCAGGGGCGACTAAGATGGGAGCCGAAACGAAGCGGCTCTATAGGTTGGTGGATACAGCCTCGGCTGTATTGGACCACCTGAACGTCGTTCTGGAGGAGGTCAAGGCGGTCAGAGGCGCGGCTAATTGGCTGAAATTGTGAATGAACCGCCGATAGAAATTAGCGAACCTCAGAAACCACTGTAGGGCATTACGGGAATCTGGACTTGGCCAATCTACTCTCGAGTGAAAAGGGGTCAGCATCTGTACCTCATGGCTCAGGTCCCGCTCATGCTGAGGCAGAGCGGCGACTTGCATCATGGGGTTCCCAGATGGAGCTGTCCGATCGTCTAGAGAGGGGTATAAACCTCTCAGACGATTTGACGGCTGACGAGGGTGATCTGCAGGTGGATGACGAGGATTATTCTCCTACTGTTCCTGCAGATGGTGCTCTTCAGGATGGTTAGGAGATGGTTGGTGAGGGTGATAATCAGGTAGATCCTGAGCCCTCTCAACCACCCTGCCCCGTGTATGCAGAGCTGGTGGATGTTATGGAATGCGCCGCCGGCAGACTGCAGCTGCCTTGGCGGAGCGCTAGGGGAGAAACCGCTCGCGACCGGCTTGACGATCGGTTTCTCCCCCCGGCCATAGGCCACCAGCTCAGGTGAGCCTTCCATTCCTTCCTGATCTTCACACGGAGATTGAGAGGGCAATGTAAGAGCCCATACTCGTATTCACCGACATCAGTGGGGTAGTTTCGCTGATGTTGAGGGGATCGCAGAGCATAGGTATGTGTCGATGCCGCCCATTGACGAGTCGTTTGCGAACTATCTCATATCTGGGCAGGCATCGACACTGAGAGCTCCAACCCTGCCATCCAAACCGCTAAAGACAACAGCGCGTTTGAATGGCAGAGCATACACGGCAGCGGGTCAGGCCAGTTCTGCTCTACACACCATGGCGGTACTACAGGCGTACCAGGCCGACCTGCTGCAGGATCTCGACCAGGGGGCAGGGATGTCCCCTGAGGCGGTCACTGAGCTGCGCCGAACCATGGATCTTGCTCTCCGGGCCACCAAACAAACTGCTGCCGCGATCGGTCGGTCGATGGCGGCGATGGTGGCCACGGAGAGACATCTGTGGTTAAACCTGGCCGACATCGGGGAGAAAGAGAAGGCCTTTCTCCTCGATTCGCCGGTTTCGCCCTCTGAACTCTTCGGCACCTCTGTGGAGGCGGTGGTTGGGAAGTTCAGGGAGGCGAAGTTGCGCTCAGCTGCTTTTAGGACCTGCATACCGCTGAGATCCGGGTCCACGCCCAGGCAGGCGGGAGGGCCTGGTCCTTCACGGTCTGAGGACCATAGACAGGGCCAGAACCAGTGTCGCCTCTCGTGCGCCCCCTCCATGGAGGAACAGGGCTCACCCTCACCAGGGCCGCCTCTGTAGCTGGCCTAGGCTGTGCCAGGGATAGTGGAGGCGCCCTGCTAAGCATTTCTGCCTCTGACCCTTCACTTTGTGTATGTGGGTTTCTAGCATCCCTTTATAACAGCCTCCTCCCATGGGAGTCGTTAGACCAAGGCCCGCCCCCTTCTCTGCATTCTGGGGTGACAAGAGTAATGCAGCGTTGTGCAGAGGATGGTTTATAAAGATCATGGGTAGGCCTCAAATAGGGCTCCGTGATACATATGTCTTTATTGAGCAGGGTTAGGCTGTCTTTTGCCTCAAGAAGAGACTGGGTCTGTCTGCCCGACCCTGCCGTGCAGAACTAGCATACGGATCTGGGCCGCCAGTATAGGCTTCACTCACCTCGCTGAGCTACTGCTCGAGCGTCGGGCTGTAGGTGGTTGGCTCACAAGCCCCACTCCCCTCTGGTGGGCACATTTAAAATTTCTGTCACCCCTAGAGCTGCTGGCAGGCCCGCACCCTGGTAAATCTCAGGGTGGGATGGAAATATTTCCCTGTGACACAGGGTAGGCCTGAGTACTTTGTTTCAGTTCTGTATGTTCCCACCTCGCACCACTATGGCTCGGGTGGAGCGGAAAGTCTAGCCATCCTTTTTTGGTCAAAATCAGGTAGTAGGCCTCACCAGGCCTCCCTGAAGGTGAGTTCACACAGGCTGTGATTGCCAGGTAGTAGGCCTCACCAGGCCCCCCTGAAGGGGAGTTCCCCACATACTGTGGTTATCAGGTAGTAGTCCTCACCAGGCCTCCCTGAATGGGAACCATCAGGTCGCAGGCCTCACCAGGCCTAAATGGAAGTGAGTTCCCACTGACTGTGGTTATCAGGTAGTAGGCCTCACCAGGCCTCCCTGAAGGTGAGTTTACACAGGCTGTGATTGCCAGGTAGTAGGCCTCACCAGGCCCCCCTGAAGGGGAGTTCCCACAAGGCCTCACCAGGCCTCCCTGAAGGTGATGTCCCCACATACTGTGGTTATCAGGTAGTAGGCCTCACCAGGCCTCCCTGTGAGTGGTTCCCTAGCGGTGCTGGATTCAGGAAGCTAGTGGCCTCTTGCTATCAGTTCAGCTGGCCTTAGCAGGCAGCTGCTGAAGGCGAGCTTGCGCCCTGGCTCGACTAAAGTGTTCATTCTGTGCTACTGGTTCCCTCCCGGAACCTCTTTTCCTGCCTACAGCCTGGTTTTGCCTACCAGGCGGACCATGTGCTTCCCTCACCGAGGGTCTTTCTGAGCATGCGGACTCCTGAGTCTGGTCAGACGGTTGTAGGCCTCTCGTGAGGTCTCCCAGTTAGATCAGCCCTTAGACCTTCACAGGCCTCCTCAGTGTTTTGAAACCCAAACACTGGGTAGATCCATGGGTCGAGTAGAGAAACTCCCCTTGCTGACAAGGGTTGGAAAGCACTATGCTGAGTCATACTCTCCGGGATATCCCATCTCTGAGATCCGGGCCAAGTGGTTCACTGCCAGCTTCGCAGTCCCTCGGGTTGGATGCCTTACATTAAAGGCAAGTGTCCAGAGGCTCTGTCTTCGGACAGACAGGAAGTGGCCAGACTGAAGTGTCTATGTAACGGACACCAGATCAGGCCGTCCTGGTGGCATTTCGGGTGGTACTTCCCCGAATAGTGACTGGCTGGGGTTCCTTCGGGATCCATAGCAACATTCCCTAGAAGGGACCCCTTCTAATTTGAAGTTGTGGTCCTAGGCCCTTGAGTAGGCCCAGTTAGGCCTTTCATTAAACTATGTTTATGGAGGTTTTCCTGTGGAACATATAGCTTGGGCTATGACCGTAGGGAATGCTGTCACTGACAGCCCAGTGTGACCTGAGGGTGAGTGGTTCTAGCGTTTCATTTGAATTTGCTGGTTCTGACAGTTGTCACTGCCTGTGGGCATGCACTCCCCTTAGCATGGCGGCGTGGGTATATCGTTCCCCTAGCGTCGTTCGACGCAGTGCGAGTTCCCTTTCGAAAGGGAACGTCTCAGGTTACGACTGTAACCTATGTTCCCTGAGAACAGGGAACGAGACACTGCGTCTCCTTGCCATGCCTCGGGGCCTGCCTGCCAGACAGTCCCTTCAGACGAAAGGTGATTATCATGTTTGCAAGGCGCTCTTTTATACTTCCAGGTCACGCGTTAATCATTTACGCTAATGATTCACGGGCTATCGCCGGTCAATGTGATTGCTGTGATTTGATTGTGATTTCAGACACCTGTCACATCTGAGGCGTTCCCCTAGCGTCGTTCGACGCAGTGTCTCGTTCCCTGTTCTCAGGGAACATAGGTTACAGTCGTAACCTGAGACGTTTCGTTGCCTGGAGTCCAGCTGAGTCTGCGAATTGCAGCGATCCATTTGCTTCTCTTTTCTCTAGCTTTCGGCAGTCTGTAAAAATATACCTCAGATTTATTGCCAAATCTATTTGTACAGTCAATCTCAAAGCTCTTTCCTGTTTTAGATGTATTTTGTGTTTTTCGCAGCATTTACACTGAAAACCAATGCTGCCACTCAGTCTTTTTGCCACTCAGTGGGCGTAACCGCAGTCACACCCTCTGACAGTGACGTTATGTGCATACCCTCTATACGCTGAGTTTCAATGAATTTTTGTGACGCGTCTTCCACTAACTTCACAGAAAGGAAACCGGGACGGCAGAAACCGGCATCCTGTCTGTTTTCTTTATTTTACAAAAGCACAATGTTTTGTTTTTATTTTGAGTGTACACAAATAAAAATAGACTCTTTCAAATTATGTCTTACTCTTATGTGTATGACCATAAATGAGTACCCCTTAACTGTCACCCTCCTTTTTGAGAATAGACATGAAAATGCACTATCCAATCCTTAATGGTTGTAATTTGAGAATGTTTTGGAATATAGACCTATATTTGGCCTTGTTTTCAACAAAAAATGTGAAAGCATTTAAAAATATATATTTTAAATAGAATATTTATTTTACAAAATATTGTTTACTGTAAAATTACTATAAAATCAAAGCCAAATGTCTAACCAAGTTGTGTTCCAAATTTGAAGTTGATATCACATATCACACTAAAATTGAAGTTCCCATGAAATTTTGTTCAGGAACTGTACCAAAAATAGCCACTGGGTGTGTCATACACATTCCATTTTTTTTAATTTTTTAATGCATTCTCCTGTAATATATTAATACATTTCTGTCCAAATATCACTTCTATCACAAAATAGAATCTTGAGACTCAGACCTTTCCGACGACATGTTTTGTCAAGAATAGAAAAGGTTTTGATTATTAAATAGTTAAGTTGTTGTTTCCGCTGTTCAAAAAAAAAAAATCATTTGGAATTGTGCTGATTTGTGTTGTCGAATTCCAGCGATGAAATATGCATATCCTGGAAATGGGAAGCCTCAGGCGTCGCTTCACTCACTGACTCCTCGTGGAAAAGTGAAGTAGGCTCTTTTTCTCCTTCTCGCTCATCTTGCAAGATGGTGGATTGATTGATCCTTCAGAAATTATTATAATATCCTGATTTGATGCTCATGAAACATTTATTATTATTATCAATGTTTAAAACAGTTGTCTGCTTAATATTTTTTTAATTATTATTTCCCCCAGGATTTTTCCAGCAGGATTTTTTGCTGAATTGAAAATAAAAAAACAGCATTTATTTGTAACATTATAAATGTATGTACTTTCACTTTTGATTTGATGCATTCTTGCTGAAAAAAAGTATTAATAAGTTTTGAATGGTAGTATGTGTTTGTTCTATGTTATATAATGGTATATGATGTATTAAATAGGTACCTGCTAGATGATTTTACTGATGAAATCCAAAATAAATAAATAAAAATCACTTGTTGACAAGGTGTGAAGTAACTTTGCCACTGTGTGCCCCAGTGGTGGTTTACTCTGAACACCTTGTGCCTGGCAGTGAGGTGTGACTGTAATCATAAAAGGCCATAAACACCTCTTCTGTTGACATCAGCAACACAGCGTGTCTGAACAGGCCGATCTGCCTCATGCTACACAAACACAAACACGGGCCGAGACCATAACACCCCACCCAATGCAAAGCCTCATTATCACATGCCTGATTAGGCAAAATATAACCTATAAGTGAAAAACAGCAGCAGAGTCATTCCTACAGTATAGTTTGGTGGATTGTATGTCCCCATGAAACAATACTGCATATTTTACAAAAAATGTTAATCAACTTTCATGCAACATGATTTTCCATGCATAGATATACCCCGGCTAATACATATAATGATTATTAATATAATTATAATAATAATATCTATCTTTTGCAATTTATTGTGATACAAATTTTTAAGTGTAAAACCATTTAGTTAGTTTAAGTCCCTCCAACTTTACATAGGTGCTACTTGCCCTTTAAAATCTTAAGTTTATGCCCTAAATCACATGACTTGCAAGAAGTGACATCATTTCCTTGGAGGAAAAGCAACTCCAAGAAGAATCAGTCATAGGCTGCATCCGAATAACATACTTTGCCTTTATCTGAGTCACGTGTAGTACACGCCAAAGCATTGGCCTAAGATGAAGTCAGGTGACGTAACTCAGTGCTTAATCAATTATATAAATAACACCTGCTCGAGAGCGTCACCAGCTTCATGTCTTCAGAAGCCGCTTGTCAGTTACTGAAAAATCTGTGTCTCTTTTTGTCTGTAGTACAGGAGTGAATTTTTTTTCAAAGTTTAGGAAATGTGTTTCGCCGTTCCCCCACTCTATTATCGGGGACGACCGACATGAGCTGTGTGTTCTTTGTTTGGGAGTTCTAGGCTTGATCAGCTCTCGACACCAGAAAGTTCCATTCTGGTTTCACTCTCTTTGATGATAAGGGGACTTTTACTTATGCACCTCGTGGGACGGGTCCCACAGTTGCCGAGGCAGCACGTCGACTTCCCTCATGGGGCTCCCAGATAGAGCTCTTAAATGAGCTCTGCCCTTTTTCTCGCTCTGTTAGCAGACACAGAGGGTCCCGTTTTGGATATGGAAGCTCGCTCTGGACATTGGCTGGACATTGAGGGCAGTTATGTGTTGAGTGCAACCGGTGGGCAGTCTCCTTCATCTTCAAGGTCAACCTCCCCTTCTTTCCCTATCTTCATTCCAAAATCTTGAAGTCGTGGAAAGCCCCATATTCCTCTCATATTTATAACCAAGCCATCTGAGGCATTCCGGCAGTTCATCCCTCGCTGGGTCCAGCCAGGAGGGAGGAGCAGAAGGCCAGTGTTGTGACTCGTGGCCCCCTCGTAGGGATTTGTGGCCTTGCGACGCTTTCAGTCCCAACCTGCAGAGGGCAGAACTGACCTCAGGACTGTAATAGCAGCTAAGCGTGCTGAGAAAAAAAGTCCTGATCTCAGTTGTCCCCTAGAGGAATGGAGAGTGTTGAGCATACCAATATCAGGTTCTTCGGCCTAGCATTGTCTCCTCGAACCTTCACCAAATCCATGGATGCAGTTCTGGGTCCACTGCGACTCCAGGGAATCCGGGTGCTAAACTACATCGACGACTGTCGAGATTGTGAGAATTGCCGGTTCTACATCAAGATGTCGTTCTCGTTCATATTGAGAATTTAGGTTTGAGACTAAATCAAAAGAAGAGCAATCTGTCACGATGCCACAGAACTACTATTTCTCAGGTGGTTTGTGATTTGACCATGATGCGGGCACAATTGTCCCCGGCTTGGGTGGATTATATTCTCACCATGGTAGGCAGTCTGAGGTTAGGCCAGGAGCTTTCTGTCTGTGAGTGCCAGGTTCTGACGGGTCTTGGGGCTGCAGCCATGTGATTCCTTTGGACTTGCTGCACATGAGACCCTTCCAGTAGTGGTGGCTTAAAAGCAAAGGTTTCATCCCTTATTAAAACCCATGTATATGGTAAGGGTCAAGCGCTGAGCGCTTTGTGCCCTTTCTATCAGGAGGAGTCCCCGGTTTCTCAACTTGGGTCCCTCTCTAGGTGCTTTTCCATTGCAAGATCATTTACGACGGAAACCTCACTTACAGACTTCATGGAAGGCCGTCCAGCTCTGGGTTTCTTGGCACATAAACTGCCTAGATATGAGGGCTGTATTCTTAGCACTAAAACACTTCCTCCCAGACCTGTGGGGCTATCATGTGTTGGTGCGGACATACAACACATTGGTAGTTTCTTAGATAAATCAATAAGTCGGGTTGCGTTTGCGCCCCCTGTTCAGGATGGTACAGCACATCCTGCTCTGAGCGGATGGCAAACTGCTCACCCTGAGGGCAGTTTACATTCCTGGACACCTCAATTTGGAAGCAGATGTCCTGTTGAGGCATGGGCTGAGGCCCATGGATTGGCAACTCCAGCCTCAAGTAGTGTAGTCCATATGGCAAAATTTCGTCTAGGCGGAAGTGGACTTGTTTGCCTCCGAGGAGTCAACACACTGTTCGCTGTGGTATTCTCTCCATCCTCCAGCTCCTCTGGGGATGGATGCCATGGTATAGATGTGGCCGAGGCTACATTCTAATTCTACAGAATTAATCAATACCATTCTCAATTCTTGGGATCCTTCTACTAGAAAGCCGTTCGCTTTAAATGGCATTTATTTTCGTCATGGTGTCAACAACACCATCTTAACCAAGTTGACTGCACAGAAGTTTTACTACAGGTTTACTACAGAAGTTTCTTTAGGAATGTCTGTCAGTTGGACTGACCCCTGTGACTTTTAAGGTCTATGTGGCCGCTATGTTGACTTGCCACATGTAGCGTATCTGGACAGTCTCACATGACTTAATCATCCTGAGTTTTGGGAAAGCTTTTAACCCTTTGAGTTTTGTCCTATAACTCACTAGTGAGCGCCAAAAAGTCTGCATCTAATGGCGTCCAAATTGCCCATTGACACCTTTATGGCATGAGAGTGTTTACACAAACATCAATAAACCAGAATGCGTGAGCTTCAAACGAATTCCTATCGCCCCCAACACCCCTCTTTCCGCCAAGGAACAATTCCAACGAAGGCGACCCAACACACACACACACATATGGACATTCTTCACAAATTAATCCAGAAATAAGTAGTACTGACAAGGGCAAAATATATTCCTATATACCAATGTGTTCTGTTCTCATTTTAGTATAGTTATGACTTCTCTAGATGTGTTAGGTAAACTCTAACTGCTTATATTCATGCATATGTACGTAATTTTGTTTTCCTTTTTGTTTACATGTCTTTCTTGGTATCATTTTAATCCTCTCGGTTTGCCTTAGCTAAATATATATGAGGTTACGTTAAAATGTATTTTACTATGTTTTACCATCTTGGAAGTGAAATGACCAAATTCATGACAGCCTCATAAACCATGCAAGCTAGGTTGTCAGAAGAGACAAAGAGATCTTCTCCCGCCAAAGATTGCTGAATGTCATTGGTCAGGTCGCTCCGAAAGAGGTGTGGAATATCTTCCTTAAAGGATGTTGACGCTGGAGCATCTGTGCTTTTTGTCTTGTCTTCTTGGTGCCTTTTTGTCTTGCCTTCTTGTTCTCTCGTTTTACTTTTCATTTTGCGTTTATCTCAGTCTTTTATTTTCACTCTCGCTTGCTTTTTCGTGTTTGGTAGAAGTCCGGTCGGACAAGGGAAACAAACTCTTCCTTATGGCTTTCAAGAAAACGTACTTTCAAGTAGTTTTGAATTTCCCGTGAGCGAAACAAGCTCCAGAACCCTTCCAGCTCAAGGACCCATGAGGACCACACACCCACGCAGCCTTGTTTCAGTGAAACAAAGGTCTATAATGCAAGTAGCCTATTTATTTCCATCGAAATCTAAATGTGTTTAGAGCTGTTTATCCCTGCTTTAAGGTGTCTGATTTCTTGCTGGCTCTCAAGGGTTAACTGTTTGTGAAGTTTGCTATTTCTGTGATCCGCTCTCTCTCTTTCTTCCTTTCTTTACTTCCGTTATTTGTTATTCTGTATATATTCGTTGTTAAATATAATTTGTGCTATAGTTTCATTTATTAAACCCCATTATACTCTTTATTGTCTCTGTCGGTTGATCATCGAACAAAGCCTCTTAAATGTGTGATCTTAAGCTACAAGCTTGATATTGTTACTTTTAGTTAGTGATATTATCAGAAAGTTATTCTTCATAACCAGAAGAATAACTTTTCTTGATAGTGATCAGAATAATCCTTTTCGTAAAATTGATCAGAGAATCGTACGGTAAGTTCGGTGGACGAACAGATCAGGCGAGGTGCAGTTAATTCTGTGTAAAGGATATTCTAAAAATTGATATAGCCCATCTGTATATTATATGTATTCATAATTAATTTTAATTAGTTGTGGTTAATTATCTATATATAGATACAGATACATGGACTATATATATTCCCTTTTTGGGCGATTTAAAATTGTAGGTGATAACTCATAACCCGTATGATCAGTTATTGATTATGAATTATTAATTATTGATTATACATTCCCCTCACCTGAGCTGAGACCCTACACACAATTAGATCGAGGGGATGTCAGTGGGTAAACATGTATTGGTGTCCTGTTTTCTGCACAGTGCAAGATGGTTGAGGCCGATAAGCAGACTGTGGTTTCCGTCTTGGGATCTTTCTGTGGTACTTGAAGTGAAACTTCTGACTCTTAAGGTGGATTATCTAATTGCTATTACCTCTCTCAAAAGGGTAGGAGACCTGCAAGCTTTGTCAGTCGCCTCCTCCTATCTGGATTTTGCCCCTGGACTGGTAAAGGTGATTTTGCAACCTAGGCCGGATGACGAATGAATGAATGAATGAATGAGGCATTTATATAGCGCTTTCATGTGTACTACTGTACACACAAAGCGCTTTACAATCATATCAGGGGATCACTCCTCAGCCAAAACCAATGTACAGCATCCACTTGGATGATCCACTTGGCAGCAACAGTACAACAGCTCCAGTGAGCTCACCACACACCAGCTATAGGTGGAGAGGAGAGAGTGATATAACCAATTTAATTGAGGGGAATTATTAGGAGGCCATGATTGGAAAGGGCCAATGGATGGAGTTTGTCCAGGACACCAGGGTTACACCCCTACTCTTTACTAGAAATGCCATGGGATTTTTAATGACTACAGAGAGTCAGGACCTCGGTTTAACATCTCATCCGAAGGATGTGTGCTTGTTACAGTTTAGTGTCCCCATCACTATACTGGGGCATTAGGACCCATACAGACCACAGGGTGAGCACCCCCTTCTGGCCTCACTAACACCTCTTCTAGCAGCAAACAAAGTTTTCCTAGGAGGTCTCCCATCCAGGTACTAACCAGGCTCAACCCTGCTTAGCTTTAGAGGGCAACCAGTCTTGGGCTACAGGGTGATATGGCTGCTTGCCCCCTGGACTGGTAAAGGTGATTTTGCAACCTATGCCGGATTACATCCCTAAGATGCATTTTTACCGTTTAATCTTGTTGTTCTTCAGGCCGTCTCTCCTCCGCCGTTTGAAACATCAGGTCCAGTCAGGTCTCTTAATATTTACATCCACCACTTAGGCCAGTGGCGTAAATCTGATCAACTTCTTGTCTGCTTTGGAGGATGCAACCGAGGTGCCACTGCCCCCAAACAGACGATATCATTGGGTTTCAAATGCTTTAAGTCTGGCCTATGGGGCGCACAGGGTGGCTTCTCCTCTTGGAGTCAGGATCCATTCTACCCGAGGTGTTGCTGCCTCTAAGGCGCTAGCAAGAATTTTTTAGAACACTTATCTGATAGTGTAAAACATAACATGTCCGCCCTGTTTTTAAATTGATAATAGGTTTTATATATCTATTAAATGTTAAATGCTAATCTCCTATTAGCATCTTTCCTAGCTAGTAATGAGCTTTATTTTAGCTTAAAACATCCACCGTGTTTAGGTCCACCCTATTACACATTGCACTGTAAAAATGTTACACCCAAAACAACCAGGCATTCACACTAAAACGAAACAACATCCAAATGAAAACTTGAACGCCTCTGTCAATGTGACTCACTCAGTTCACCATGCAGCATCCATAGCTAGCCAAAGTCACCTCTCCGAGAAGAGAGAGCAATTTTTTTTGTAAATGTGAGACAGGTCAGTAGGCTTTGCACATCCCTAACACACTCTGGTGTGAAAAAGAGGCACCAAAACAGAGACCACATGCTCACAGCCAGTCCAAAGTCATTACTGCTAGTTCATCCATCTTGTTTTCTCACTGAAGGCGCATTTGTCAGTCTTGGAAGGAGACGAGCGTTGAACCTTTCATGGGCTGATTTATTGGTTCAGAACAATGACTTCCTATTTGGCTAGTGATCAGTCATGTAATAGGCAGTTGTTTGACTTCTTTGTTTTGATTTCTTTTGGTGCGATGATGAGAGACAGACTCCTAGATAAGGCTGGACTAGGTCTGTCAGCTTTGTGGTATGATGGATGAAACACTCTGTTTTCTAAAGCTGACCCCTGAGCCACACAGGTCAGAGCAGCATGGTGGCGACACACACACAGAGACAAGCACACACAATCAGAAAGATGTTGCCCCAATCTACTGTGTGTCCTATAATATGATGACTCTAGTGCACAGACACAAACATTGGATGAACTGGAACAGTGACTGCGAGCCAGAATCCATTGCCCAATATCATGTCTGAGCTACCTCATGCACTTGTGTCTTAATGGAAGAAAATCCTGCTTCCATGTTACAACAGACTGGAAAAACTTCCTTGAGGAGTGGAAGCGAAAGGAAGACCAAATCCCTATTAGTACCAGTGGATTTTAATTTAAATGTATGTGCTGTGCTTTCATTTGTGTGCTGCTTTGGATTTAAAAAAAAATAATAATCATAATAGTCATAATAATAAATAAATCATTACCATATTAATTTGCCATGGTATCTACAAGATACTATAGGATACTTAAATTATACTATGGTATTAGAATGTCAGATGGTGTAAAAGCACACACACAAACACACATGTTGGTACTCCTATCATTATGAGGACATCAACCGGGAACACTTCCCATTAATCCTGATGTACTTTGTACATCATAAGAAGGATGGCGTCTACGCTAATATTAGTCTCTCTGTTTATCCTGAGGTTTACCGCAGTCCGTCGGATCCAGGCCGTATTCGGATCTGATGAAGGACCTGCGCCTGGACACGACGACGCAGTCCTGAAGTGTCAACTAGTCTCTCCCTTGTGTAGGCCTCCTTCCCTTTACCTCTGTACTGATAAAACGTTGTCGGGATAATTCTGATTCAGATGGCTTCGCGGAAGTGATAAAAAATTCTCAGAGCCATCAGGCACTGTTTTATGCAGTCGGATCGCATTAAAGGTTTTCTGTTAGAGCGGTGTCATGTTAGCGGCCCCCTAAGTTAATAAGTAATAATCGTTGCGATGGAAGTGAATTAGTCGAAACTAACTTTAGCTGTACAATAACTTTATTCTAGAGCTGCTGTAAAGCCAAAACAATCTCTATTACTTTAATTTCCTATTATCACTGTAAAGCTGCTTTGAAACAGTCCATATTGTTAAAAGTGCTATATAAATGAAGGTGACTTGACTTTGCCTTGACATTTCATAGGCGTAATGGTTTTTGATAACACTTTATTTTGATGGTCCCTTGTGAACATTCTGTTGACTACAAGCAACTATGCAGTAGGGCTTGCATAGACTAGTCGAGTAGTCGAGAGATCGATTACTTCAACCAGTAGTCGGCGCTGTCGGAAACAATCGACTACTTGAGCGTGCATTAACCATAAATTAATTAAAAATGGCGAACGTCACCAACAGACACCACACATCAGATGTGTGGAAGTATTTCATCAAGGATGACAAAAATATTGTAATTTGTAAGGGGCCATTCACATATTGCGTCTAAAAACACGTGGACAGCTGCGCCGCTGTCTCCTTCTTTCCATAAGTGATTACGCTCCCATGGTGTATTTTGTTGCTGTGCAACCATGAACTGCGCTCTCCATGATGACGAAGAAGTATCAGCAAAGGATTAATTGATTTCTAGCCCTTGCATTAGCTTTACTACTAGATATATTTATGGAGATGAGAAATAAAAATCCGCCCTGTGCATCTATGATCAGCTGTTCGGCCAAGCTTTTGATGATGTTATGGAAAGGCCGAAGGTAATCGGTTGGTCTTTGTCACATGACCTGCGGTGCGCTTGCATTCTGAAAAGTTGAGATGTTTTCATTTCGCCGATGCATCGGTGCGTCTGGAAAAACTAGCACACCACACCACATGTGAGTCGCGACCGCGTCACTTCCATTATGAGCGCCCTTGCCGCGAGCCTACATCTGAAATAACGAACTTGAGCACGCAAAAGACGCGATATGTAAACGGCCCCTAAAAGCGGACACTGCGTCTGAAATGAAAGGCAAGAACGGCTATTTATTTGGCTTTACTCTGTTACATGAAAATTAAAATATGTAATGTCATAATTATGTTTTGAGAGTTTACTTATGTAACTGTTGCATTTAATATCTGTTAAATCTTTATTGTGATGGTCCTCCAACAGACATTCTACTGACTATAAGTAACTTAGCAACTACGTCAACTTATTCTAACCTTAACCCTACTAGTCTACTAATACTCGACTAACACTCTAATGAGAGTTAGAAGACATGTAGGATCCAATGTTTTAGTCAACAGAATGTGTTAAAGGGACCATCAAAATAAGGTTAAACCTGTTTTTATACTGAGCTAATGACATTTTCTAGCCCCTAACCCTAAACCTACCCATTGTAGAAAACTTTCTGCATTTTTACATTTTTAATAAAACAAAAAAAGTTTAGTATGTTTATTTATCATTTTGAATCACAAAAACATAATAATAATAATAATTAGTATAAAATCAGGATCAGTATCTCCTCAAACATCTTTAAATGAAAGTATAAACACTCACACAAGTTACTGCTTCTGTCTATCTGTAGTAAACAAAAAAGAAAAAAAAAGGGAGAAATCCACCAACAGCGCTCATTATAGGACATGTCTGCTGTCCTCCCCTGGGTGCTGGGAAGATGGCTCTGGCTCTGTCAACCTGTTCTCTGCTTTCCATCTTGAAGCCAACAAAAGATGTACACAATTCTCTTGAATGACTAGCTGACAAAACAGGCACGCTGCTCTTTACCTTGACCAATTGACCTGACACTGGAATGCACCAACACCAGCTTTTTAACCTTGCAGCTACAAACCACACAGCCATACTCAAACAAATGAATGTAAGGGAAAGTTTGCTGTTACAGCATTAAAATGAACCTCCATCATAATACCACATTTGAATGCCGTAAGTATGCTTCAGTCATGTGTTCACTCAGTTCACGTGAAGTACTCAGAACTATAAATAATGTTGTGTGGGCACATGTGGGTGAAATGCACAACCAAACTCTGTTTCTTGGCACTGTATATGAAAAACAGTTGAGGTCTGGACACGAACGTGGTGGTCAGCTGTGAATCGTTTGATGGAAAGGCATTTTTTTAAATCCCATCTCTACCCTAAAGGCTCCTCTGGAGACACTGAGAGACAGTTGGTTGTTGGAAAGTGTCGAGGCAGCATGTGTTTGAGTTGTGTAAGCACATTTACTGATTCGTCCCCACTCCTTCGGCATTCAACTCACCAGTTGGCTTGTTCATTGTGCGCCCTCCGTACAGAGCATGAGGCATGTTCACTGTCTGTGCTTCAAGGGGAAGAATTGAGATTAGGGGAGGGAATGTACAGCATTCATTCATCCAGTTGAAGGATTGTGGGTTACTCTCCGCTCCTCTGAGACAGAAGTTCTAAATGCATGTGGACACAAACACCTACATCAGCCTCTCCCATGTCAGATAGACACTGATTGGAGTAAATCATAAAAAGCTATTAGAGGGGACCTAATACGCCCCTTTTTTAAAGTCTTAATTTTGTTATTGGGTGTTTAGCATAGGTTCCCTTTCGAGGGAACTCGAGCTGCGTCGAGAATCGACACATTGGGGAACGCCTCCAGCGTGACGCGTCTGAAGCCTGTATGGAACTAGTCCAATCTTAATTGGTGTTGTGTCACGATGTCACCCGTGACGTCGCATGTGACGGTGAGCGGAAGCTATAAAAGGGAACCGGATCATAATAATGTCAGCTTTCTGTTCTTCAGCGAAGTGCTCTGTGTGACTGTTTGTCTTATTTGGTGTTGTATTGTACGTTATCCCTTCCCTATATATATATATATATATATATATATATATATATATATATATATATATATTATGGCAGAAAGAAAAGAGAAGCAGTTCAGGCAGTGTGCGTCCCCTTGTCCGTGCTTTTTGAGCGAGGGTGACACACACTCGCTCGTTGTTGTTTGTCTGGGAGTGGAGCATGCACGGGCAGCACTCGAGGGCGCTGTCTGTGATAACTGTGATCTCATGCCCCTGAGAACGCTCCGCTCCCGCCTGAGCCTGTTCGATGAGGCAGGCCAGGCACGTGCTCCCTGTGGATCAGGTCCCTCGTCTGTCGAGGCAACGCGACGCTTGCATTCATGGGGATCGCAGAAGGATCTGGCCGAGGATGTTGAGACGGCTTCGGCCCTTTCTCAGCATTCATCGGCCAGTTCCCGTGGTCCCGCTCACGGTTCGGAAGCCCGCCCAGTGGCTTCTTCCGCCCGTTAAGAGGACCCGATGTTCGAATTATCTGCCTCCGAGGAGGTGGATATTTTGAGCATCAATGCAGGAGAATGTGAAGATCTGCCATCCCATTCTCCTGCATCTGAGTAGCTGCTGGAGGTTGTGACTAGGGCTGTGGCCAAGTTAAATATCAATTGGCCACCAGAAAAGCAGGAAGCGACGGTAAAAAGCAAGCTTGATGAGCGCTTCCTGCAAGCCCGGTCACAGCCTTCGCGCCGGAGTCTCTCGACTTTCCAGCCCCAATATAAATATATATGCATCTATAATGGAGTCGAGAGAGATGGGCTATGGGACGATGCCTCGGGTTGAGGAGACTTTTGCATCTCATCTCTCGCCCGAGGCCGCATCGTCCCTGAGAGCTCCGGCACTTCCCTCCAAGCCCTGCCGTACAACATCGGCCTTGGTGGGGAAAGCATATATGGCGGCGGGTCGGGCTGGTGCATGCCTGCACACAATGGGGCTCCTGCAGGCATACCAGGCCGGCCTTCTAAAAGAAGTGGACGATAGAGGGGAGGTCACCCTCGACGACATTCAAGAAATGCGTAGAGCGGCTGACTTGTCTCTCTGTGCTACCAAGGAGACGGCCCGTGCTATTGGCCGTTCTATGGCAGCCTTGGTAGCCACGGAGAGACATTTGTGGCTGAATCTGTCGGGCGTTGGGGACTAGGACAGGGCCTTCCTCCTCGACGCCCCAATTTCGTCTTCTGGCCTCTTTGGCGACGCAGTCAGCACTGTCGTCGAGAGGTTTCAGGAGACGAAACGACAGTCAGTCGTACTAAAACAACTCATTCCCCGCCGTCGTTCCAAGTCTTGTGGGGCTGCTGCCACGGGGACTATCATTCAGGCTAGGAAGGCTTCGGTGAAGAGGCCCTGACGCGTGGCGCAGGCCTCTGAGGGCGATCCCCCCCGCGATCGAGTACCAACAACTCACTCCTTCACGGAGCCCTCAGGAAATCAATGTTTGCTTCCTGCCTTTAAGAGCGCTTCGGGACGCATCGGTTTCCAGCGAACGCATATCACAGTGTCCGCCCGAAAATATGGCGGCCCTGTCGAGTTCGCTTCCTCTCAAGAGGCCTGCAGAAGAATTAAATCGGTTAGCTCCTGCCAGTCAAATGCTTCAGGTCACCGATATATCAAATTTAACACCAGAGGCCAGTCCCGAGAGACTGGTCCCCCTAGTATATTATCTAGACACCTGGAAGGGTCTTCAAAATATATCTCAGTTGGTCCTGCACATAGTAGAACGGGGGTACAGAATTCAGTTAGAATATCGCCCGCCCAGGTTCAGCGGGGTAGTAGACACACTGGTCAGCCCCGAGCAGGGTCTGGTTATGGAACAGGAAGTTCAGTCCCTCTTAGCGAAGGAGGCCATAGAGTATGTTCCTCCCCAAGAGCGAGAAGCCGGGTTCTACAGCCGATACTTCATAGTTCCCAAGAAGGATGGGGGATTACATCCCATTATAGATCTCAGGGTATTAAACCGGTCTCTGAGGAGATACAGGTTCAAAATGTTAACCATACCGATTATCGTGAGTCAAATCAGGTCCGAGGACTGGTTTATCACCATAGATCTAAAAGATGCTTACTTCCATATATCCATCCTTCCACAGCACAGGAAGTTCATAAGGTTTGCTTTCGGGGGAAAGGCTTATCAATACATGGTTCTTCCATCCGGCCTAGCACTGTCACCTCGCACCTTCATGAAATGCATGAATGCTACCCTTGCTCCGTTGAGACTTCAAGGCATTCGCATCCTCAATTATATCGACGACTGGCTTATCCTGGCACAGTCAGAGGAGATGGCGGTTCAACATCGAGATGTTGTTCTGAATCATCTAAGGTGCTTGGGACTAAGACTCAATGTCATGAAGAGTTCATTGGTTCCTCTACAAAAGACTACTTTTCTGGGGGTAATTTGGGACTCAACCACGATGCGGGCACAACTGTCTCCCGCTCGTATAAATACCATCTTGAGTATTGAGCTATTGAGCTACAGTTTTGAGCTTCAGGCTAGGCCAAACCATCACGGTCAAACACTTTCAAAGGGTGCTGGGTCTCCTGGCAGCATAATTCATTTTGGCCTGCTACACATGAGAGCCCTACAGTGGTGGCTCAGAACCAGAGGGTTTTCCCCGAGGGGGAACCCATTTCACACTATCAAAGTGACGCGCAGATGCCTTCGTTCTTTGGTAATGTGGAGGAAACCTTGGTTCCTGTCCCTAGGTCCTGTGTTGGGAGCACCGTGTCAAAGAAAGATTGTGACTACGGATGCTTCTCTCACAGGCTGGGGTGCGGTAATGGAAGGCCGCTTCACCAGGGGTCTCTGGAAGGACCACCATCTCTCTTGGCACATCAACTGCCTGGAGATGCTGGCTGTGATTTTGGCTCTCAGTCACTTCCTTCCAGACCTCATAGGCCATCATGTTCAAGTACGGACAGACAATGCGTCGGTGGTCTCTTATATAAATCGTCAGGGGGGCCTGAGATCGCGCCCTCTATGCAGATTGGCACATCAGGTCCTCCTGTGGTCCCAAGGCAAACTTCTCTCAGTCAGAGCGATGTTTATCCCTGGGGACAGCAATGTGGGAGCAGACATCCTGTCGAGGCAGGGGCTGAGGCCCGGGGAGTGGAGACTCCACCCCGAGTCGGTGGAGTTAATATGGAAGGAGTTCGGACAGGCGGAAGTGGACCTATTTGCCTCTCACGAGGACACCCACTGTCCACTCTGGTTCTCTCTCTCACCGCCGGACCCTCTCTAGAACCCCTGGGAGCAGAGCGATAAGCCCCTGGGGCTGGATGCCATGGTACAGACGTGGCCGAGGCTACGTCTGTACGCATTTCCCCCGATGGCTCTGCTCCCAGGGGTTCTAGAGAGGGTCCGGCGGTACGGGATCAGCTTACTCCTAGTAGCCCCGTACTGGCCGGCCCGAGTATGGTTCTCGGACATCATGGTCCTCCTAGCAGGCCCTCAGTGGCAGATTCCGATCAGGAGAAACCTTCTTTCTCAGGCCAGGGGCACAATATTCCACCCTCGGCCGGAACTATGGAAGCTATGGGTCTGGCCCCTGAGGGAGACCAGCTCATAAATGTTGGTCTCACAACTGAGGTTGCTGAGACCATTTTAAACTCTAGAGCCCCCTCCACGAGGAAACTATATGCATTAAAATGGAATGTATTTAACTTATGGTGCAGAGAACTTCAGTTGGACCCAGTTAACTGCCCAGTGGCTTCAGTGCTGGAGTTCCTCCAGAGTCGCTTCTCTAACGGACTCTCCCCATCCACGCTTAAGGTCTTTGTGGCGGCCATAGCTGCCTTCCACATGCCTCTAGGGGTGGGCACCTTGGGGAGACACCCACTTATTGTACGTTTTCTTCATGGAGCTAGGAGGATGAGGCCTGTCATCCAGTCCAGAGTTCCCACTTGGGACCTGACAGTGGTCCTCGAAGGGTTATCCCTGGCACCCTTCGAACCATTGGATGAGGTGTCTGAGAAGTTTATGTCCTTTAAAGTAGCCTTCCTGCTTGCCATTATGTTCCTCAAAAGAGTTGGGGACCTGCAGGCTTTATCGGTTGCTCCTTCTTGCCTCGAGTTCGCTCCCGGCAAAGTAAAGGCCATTCTCCACCCTACACCTGGCTATGTGCCTAAGGTGCCGTCAAATGTGGCACGGTCTATAATTCTTCAGGCATTTCATCCTCCACCGCATGTGTCGGATGAGCAAGCTAAACAGCATTTATTGTGCTGGCCCGGTCCGAGCCCTGGAGGTCTATGCTCATAGAACCTCGGGCTGGAGGAAGTCGGACCAGTTACTCGTATGTTTCGGGTCACCTAAGAGGGGTTCTCCTGTTTCCAAGCAGACTATCAGCAGATGGATAGTAGAGGCTATATCATCAGCTTACGAGGCGCGCAGCTTGCCTTCGCCTCTTCTGATAAAAGCCCACTCAACTAGAGGAGTGGCTTCCTCTAAAGCTTTGCTGTCAGGAGTTTCTCTTCAGGAGGTCTGCGATCCCGTGGGCCGGGCCTCCCCTCACACCTTCATTAGACACTACAGTCTGGATTTGCCCTCTACTCCGGGTTCACAAGTTCTCTCGTCCTAAGTGTGCCAGATTGCTTCACACCAGGGCGTATTCTCTCAGTGTGGCGCAGTGGGCATTTCGTTCCCCAATGTGTCGTTTCTCGATGCAGCACGAGTTCCCTCGAAAGGGAACGTCTCGGGTTACGACCGTAACCCTCGTTCCCTGAGAAGGGAACGAGACGCTGCATCCCTCGGCCACACTTCTAGCGCTCCTGTGAGCGACCTGCTTCGACCAATCAAAAGCTGACATTTTTATGATCCGGTTCCCTTTTATTGCTTCCGCTCACCGTTACATGCGACGTCACGGGTGACGTCATGAAGCAACACCAATCAAGATTGGACTAGTTCCATACAGGCTTCAGACGCGTCACGCTGGAGGCGTTCCCCAATGTGTTGATTCTCGACGCAGCGTCTCGTTCCCTTCTCAGGGAACGAGGGTTACAGTCGTAACCCGAGACGTTTTCATGATTGATTTGAAAAATATGTAAGGAACTCAGCTTTTTGGAAATATTAACAATCAATAATATCTTGTTATTATTAATTATAAATATTTGGGTCAGTTAATTGGATTAACTTGATGTGGCTGAATTAATATTACAATCAATTAATCAGTTCGTCCAACGAACTCTTTTGATTATTAATTTATTCTAAAAAAAGGGTATCTTCCATTGCCACAGAAGAATAATTATTTCTTCGCATATACCACACGTTGAGCCAGTAGCAAAAACCGTGATCATAAAGTGACATTGTATTGCAAACAAAGCAGAACCAAATACATATTATGTACAAGTTTTATTAACTAAATATAGATATTTATATGAATATAAATAAACTAAACAACATACACACATGAATACATAAATAGGTTAGTGATAGGATGAAATTGGAAACCGGAACAGGGTCTATGAGAAGAACCATCAGAATTTCATTTTCACATTTCATTGAATTGAATACTTGCATTTGTAATGGGAACAATTCTTGAAGTTGTTGAAAATTGAAGTCGTTGATGGTTCCGGCAGTGTCAAGTGGAAGTTGGTTGAGCGTTCTCTTTCTCCAGGAACGCATGATTGGTTTGGTCAAGGCCTGGGACTCTGTTGAGGCCACGCCGAGTACCCAGGAGAAGTGAGGAAGTCGGAAGGATGGGTGATTGGAGTCGTTGTTGGTTGGAGTCTTTGTTCCAAAACTCCTGAGATTGTCTTTGGTTCTTTGTGAGAGAGTCTCCTCTCTTTTCCATGAGGCCAGATCTGGTTGGGATCCAGGCCTGCTGGAGGCCTCTTGGCCCCCATGGAGGGGGGAGGGGGGGTTTCCCCGTATCACCCGAGACCGTGTTTGCGGCAGGATGGAAAACCAAGAGAGGGCGGTCACTGTTGCCTGTCTCTGATATAGTCTGAAAAAGAACCACCCCTAAGGTTTGAATGGACCTATGAGTAAGGTGACATGTCCAAGAGGGGAAGCGGCTCTTAGTTGATTTATGGTCTTTGTCCCCAGCGTGCTTAGACTGTTCATTCAAGCTCAAATAGACATAACAAATTCAAATTGCATTCTAAGAGAAGGTGATGCACATCAAAGTATGTGTCATTAAATGAGGATTAATTAGATAGGAAGAATGATACAGGTGAAGTTATATTGACCGTTGGGTGGTTGTGCAACCACATACACCCCAATCAAACATACCATGTTGTTATACCTAATAGTACACGAGACAGTAAATCATCACGGTTTCTGTGAGGCATGTTCCTTCATAGATCAGAGTAATACCGCAAAGTTTATTTAATTAAAGATTGTCTCTCTCTCTTGAGCATGTGGCGCATGTGGCCACATTCCTTTGAGGTCGTAAAAGTCTGTTATCAGTCTTAAAGTGTTCTGTAACCGGACACCCGGCTGACAAAGTAACTTTATTTGTGAGGTTAGTTTTGGGGGAGAGTTTCATAGACCTTTATATTGATTAAATATAGTGAATATGAATAATTAGTGTGTGTCTGAATGGTCCAGACCCTACATCCCCCCTTTTCGACCATTGTTGTCCCCCTCAAGGACAACCATGATCGAAGTTGAAAGTGGCGAGAGATCAGACACACCTTTGTCATAGAAGGCTGGAAGGCCATGGTGGCCTCTGGTTGCTCACGTCTTCTGGAGCGGTGGTCGTTCCACGGCGGTTGATGTGGACAGTAGCCCAGTACAGGTCTCTGCAGCAGGTGTTGGGGCAGAGGGTGCCTTGACTGGGTATCACCTGTCATTCTGGAGTTAGGGTGAAATTGTGGTTCTTGAAGAAGGATGAGGTTTCCAGCTTTGATTCAGGTTTGGCCTCAGCAGGGCAGCATGTGTCTTGGATCAGAGGCTGCAGACCAGCTGAGTTTGAGTAAAGTCATTCTGGAAGACAGTAAACAGCTGTTTCATGGAGTTCACTGTCTGGTTCAGCCGAACGCTGTGGGTGTTGAGAATTACCACAGTTCCCTTCGATGTCTTGCCGATGGACGGCAGGGAGGCACTCTGTGTTGTGAGTTGCCCTTTTAGCTGTGGGATTTCAGTTTGAATATCAGCCACACGTTGTCTCACGGTGGCTAGGTTCAGTGCGTTGACACTGGACATGCCAATGTTAACAGAGTTCCGACGGCAGCGGCGGTTGTGTCCATCTAGCTCTGCTTGTGTGACAGTTTTTTTTTTTCAAGTTGGTTGAGCATGTGTTCGACATTGGCCTCAGCGTGGGCGAGGGAGTGGAGTCGAACATACACTCTCTGGGTGTGGGTCCTGCAGTTGGTGATAAGGAGTCCCGGTTGTTCCTTCGGGACGCTGCCTGATACCGGACCTGGTGAGATGACCGACTGCGGCTGTCCTCTGGTTGGCTGGAGGCACAGGAAGACTAACCACAGCAGCATCCTGGAACAGACAAAGGGGGGGAGGGAGAGAGAAAGGGAGGAAAGATCTCAGCGACTGTCGTCCTTTGTTGGCTAGGACAGTCTTTCTGCTTCGAGGACGCCGGAATGCCACTTGCTTCAGTGTTCTGGTGCTGCGGTGTGCAGCACATGGTGCGTGATGGGCATACACTGGCATGACCCCCCCTTTTGCACTGTGGCACCACAAGCTTTGGCGCAGGGATGTCATCAGGTGCATAACACAGAGTGTTGTCCTGTGAACGCAGCGTGTGCTTGTTGATTTCAGTTGTCTGGGGCACCGGTTGTCGGTGGGTGCAGACGGCATTCGTGGGTGGTTGGAGGGGTTAGAGGTGGTTTCTCATAGTGTCCATTGGTTTGTCATAGTCTTTGGTAAGCTGGAAGGTTGGGGTCAGGTTAAGCAGAGGCTCTGTGACATTTTGGCACACTTGTGGTGAGAGACTAATACATGACCCTAAAAGTTCAGGACCACTGTTTAATGGGTTCGCTAGATATGTAGCATAAAGTTAGGTGTTTCATGTGTATCTAGCTAGTGATGTGTCTCTTGTATCTTTATCATCTTAGCTGTGGATGTTAGGAGGCTAAGACTTGTGTGGTTCCTAGAGTATTTCCTGGAAAGGGCATAGCCGAGATGAAATAAATGACTTAAGATGGTTCTTATGACTAAATTATTTCTCTGGACTTAAATGGTGGTTCACTACGGCTTGACGAAGTGAAGGATAGGAGGAAAAGAGACAGCTTTCCTATTCAAATTATGCTTATTATCAATCCTCAGGACTATAGTTATGCCCTAGTAATTGTTGAAATTACTTGTGTTGCAGGGTCACAAAAATGAGTGCACTTGTTGAAAATAAACACAATCACAAATAAAGGTGTCTCTGTTTCCTTTCTGGGCCCAATGGGAAATAGAACCACATTCGAACAAGAGAGGAAATGGAATTAAATCATATAGATGACCGAATAGACAAGGGAATAGCTGACTGCTATTATTATCAAAGTGGAAATAAAAAATAAATAAATAAATAAAGTAAGTAATCAAAACAGCGGTAATGATCTGAATGTGAGAATAATCAGTAGCACTAGTGACTAAACTTTGGATTTGCCTGGGCCAAAACTCCGTAGTGGGTTACAGCGGTTGCGTGTTCAAGACCACACTGTGTGTGTCCCTCCAAAGGTTTAGTCAACATGCTGATGGAAATTCTCATTACTATACGAATTATTCTCTAGCTACACAGTTTACATGTAGTTAAACTTAAGTTTAATTGACAGGGCATCTGCAAATTTAGCCTACAGCACTCAGCCAGGACTATGCCTAACTAGTGAAGGTGAAATTTAGCTGAGAAGAATTGAAAGTATGGAAAGTGAAGAATTAGAAACCCTAACTGGGGTTAAAGAAAGTATTCTAGAATACTTTGCACTGTGTAAACAAAAGCTGTAATTAAGGCTTCAAGTGAATGATGCTAACTGCTAACTGTAGAAGTTATTATTTAGCTTAGCCTAAGCTGGATGAACGCTAGGTTAGGTTAGCTTAGCCTACCTAGGCTGGTTTGTTTACAAAGTGACATCACAAGTTAGCACTTCCTGTGACCAGTTGTTGTCATGGGAACCAGAGCATGTCAGAACAATTCAACAGTACCTGAAGAATGTCTACACATTTTACCGAGTTATGCATGTTTACACGGGTTAAAAGGGGGTGCCTATACTTTAAGTCTTTCAAGAACTTGATGTTACATTCAGTGAAATGCACATGTTTTTTGGCATTTGCTAATTTTACTCATGGAACTCTTCTCTTTACTTTACACAACTTATTCTATTTGTTTACAGAATAAGGAAATAGATTTGCTGTAAGTCAAAGCTTGTCTAAGCCTATATAGTTACGTCCCTCTCATGCATAAATGCTGAATTTTCAGCGAGTGAACAGTTTTGATCGCTAGGTAGCTCTCTGCTTGTAGATGCAGCTAAAATTTAGGTGAATTACATCAATCTAACAATAATTTGTAAGGCCTTTACATTGTAGAAAGGGGGGCATCACCCAGGTCTACGTATATATAACACTGTCCTGAGCTTTCTTTGTCAGAAACAGGTTTAGCAATACTGCAATTTGGATTTATTTAACCAAAGCAGGATAGATATCGGTACAGTTTACAAGCTGCTGAGATGAGATTCCTTTGTCAAACAGACTTACGCTTTAATGCTGAACTTACTGATACCAGTTGGAAATCTAAGACTCTTTCACTTACAGTAGAGATGTCAATTCCCACTATCGTTTTATCTGCATTTAGACAAGCCAGCAACCAGTGATCAAAATGCGTATCGCATGTTGTGTTCCAGTCGGACCGCAATGGTCAAATGCACGCCTGTAGGTTAACAGTAGTTTAAAGCTCAGGTGGTTTTCCTACACTCTGGCATCAAGGTGACGTATGCCCTATTTGGAGCTAGTGTTTCCTGTAACCCTTCATTGTCATGGAAACTAATGTGTAGCAGTGCCAATTCAACCAGCATGTAGCAAATGTTTGTGTCAAAAGAGTCGTGCATAGTCTGTTGGCAGGTGAGGCTTACACGTCCATTCAAGATTTTCTTTATATCAGTAAAATTCTACTTTTACTAATGCAGAGTCTTGCTGCTCTTTGAGCACACATTTTCATCTACTTTAAAAGTTTTATGTCCTATGCTGACCAGGGACTTTTTAGCAGAGTCTTGCATTGTGTTCATGCTGTGTGCCTTCTGGTTTTGCAGTTCAGAATCAATGGGGTCTTAGGAACCCTTTCTGGGGAGGCCTTCTGTGTTAGAGGCCTTCTGCATCATGTCACGCATCGTTGAGTGGGCATTGCGTGGGGGCAGGTGAAAATATGGTGACTAACTGGTTTTGGAGGAAAAGTTTCTTGAAGCTGGTGTCCTCCTCCGTCACAGGTTCGTTGTAAGTTCCACAGAAAACTCGTTCGGAGTCGGTGGTGGTAGCACAGGCCCTTCTAGGTCTGTCCTGCTTGGTGTCTGTGCGGGGCCCAGCTGGGCTGGATGTGTCCAGATCAGATGGAGTCTGTCTCGGTGTGCCACACCGGTTGGAGACTTTTCCTCCTGCAGCTGCAGGGGCTCTCAGGACACTGGCTGGTGAAGTGTTAAGCCGAGGGCTTTGGCTCCTCCCCCCTTTGTGCAGGGCTGGGGAAGCTTACGCTGCTAATGTGAAGTTCAGCAGGGTACATCTTTCTTGTGGGGTCCATTTGCAGTTGGTTGGACTGTTGCAGTTCTCTTTGGACCACATGGAGTTTGTCCATAATGTTACAGCATCGCTAAGTCAGTGTTCGGACTTCAGCTGCATGTGGATGGCTTTAGCATCTCTCTTTAAGTTCAACCAGTTTTAAGTTATTTAAGTGAAACAATTCTTTACCCGGTTGTTGGCAGGTGCTCAGTAGCTGTCAGCCTCCTGAAGACTGGGGATCTCTTTCAGTTGCTCCGCTCTGTCATGGTCTTTGCCTCTGTCCTGTGTCTTCTACCGCTGAGCAAGGTTCGTTCTCTGTGGAATTCTGTGGCTGACAGTGTTAGTTCATTTACCTCCTGTTTGAGGCCTGTGGGAGCGTGGCAAAGGAGAAGATGAGGCTGGTCAGCTCTTGGTGGCTCAGGCTGGGTGTCAGATGTCCACTTTTGTTGTCTTCTAACGGTTCCTTTCTCTGCCATGGCAGGTAGTTGCCTGCTTCCAGCTGAAGGATGTCCATGACACTGCTCTGCCGGGTCTCCAGGTGGTCCTGGTGGCAGGGCTGGGTGTCTGAGGCCTACTGGCACACTTGTGGGAACACAAGAGAGAAATGGCAAAGGCAAATGCAAGTTTCTACAGAGGTGGTGAGCTATCTGTGTGGGAGAACGGCTATGTGGAGCAGCTAAAATTTAGTGTTGGGGAGCACACACAACAACAACAAAAAAAAAATTTGAGTATCTTTGACGTGCTTTAAGCAGCATCGACTGATGACTGGGCTCTTACATGTCATAACCTATTACTCAAAAATGCTGATGGTTCTTCTCACATGTTGTGCTACGAGAGTAACAGATAGAGCAAAACCAAAATACAACAATAGGATGAAACCAGAAAAGAAGAGGAAGAAAGGAGTGTTTTACCTATTTAGGTTTAGCTAGGAGACATAGGTAAACAGGAGTCACTTATGGGTTATGCTGCTGTTAGACTAAGCTAGCAGGAACACATCAAACATCTCAAGGTCCAAAAGAAGAAGAAGAAACAACGGGAAGTGTTTCCAGTTCTGTCTGGGGCCTACTGTGCGTTTGTGTTTAGCCGTACTTCATGTACTTAGCTTGGTGCTAAGGAGTGAGGATGGGTAAACACAAACAGGAAGTAGGATATTAATGACCTGTGTAACTCGCTAAGGAAACAACAGTCGCTAGATATTGTAATCCTAAAGAGAGAGAGATGATGAGGATAGTGACTAGTGATCTAAAATAAGGTAAAGGTAAAGTAAGAACGTCCTTATAGCTCTAAGAAAACTAAAAGGGAAAGATATCAAGTAATTTAATTAAATTTCAAATTTAGTTAAGCTTTATTTAGCTGAATATAAGAATTCAGGCTGAAACAAAAGTAAATAAATAAATTGAAATAAAGTCAAAAAATAAAAATTAAACATCGAGTGTTCTCATAGCTCTGGTAACTAGAGGGGAACTTGAATAAGCAAATTGATTTAATTAAATTCCCAATTTAATTAAATTCAACTTAACTGAATAGGACTATTCAGGCTCAACAGGTGTAAATACACAAAATAAAATAGGGGTAGACTTAAATCAAAATAAAAGAAACACAAATAAAAACCCAAAGTATCTGGGTTTCAATTGAAAGTGAAACCAAAAAGGAGGGGGTCGAGCGAGAGAAAGAGAGAGAGAAGAGAGTGGTTTAACCCTCTTATGAGACGTGCTTCGTGAAGCTCTGACACCAGGGTAAATCATTCATCTCAAATCATTCGGAGTGGGTATCACTGCTAAGGTCACGTGATTTTATTAAACTGGGCTTCGTTACGCGTCATAGCTGTTTCGAAATTGTTTTAAATTTCAACGGTTCGTGAACCAGTGTGTATCTGGTCTCTATGTGATCTTGTATCACTTTATAGATTCGTACACATCTAATGACGCATTTGATAAAGGGTCCGATTGACTTTCAAGTCAAGCTTTCATAAAACGAGCCCTACAGTTTACTAGGATATTGTGCCTTGAAAGACACCTCATATTAAACGATATTAGGTAGCTCGCGGATTGCCATTACCTGATTACACCTTTTGATAAAACCTTTGCGATTGGTTTGTAAAAGGTGTTCCGTTGATTTGAGTTTCCGCTACACTTCCACTGTTTTGACCAGCAGGGGTCGCCAGCGAGGGCGCTTCAAACAAAGAATCATTTGTGACGCAGTTGACTCCTTTGATTCAAAGCCTCGAAGAGCTTTGACTCTCATTACTCGTGTTCAAATCACTCAGTTCAAATCACGCAAAATCTATAGTCTTTGGTTTAAGGTTACACTTTACGCTCTAAAGTGTCTAAGGTTTTTAGGCGGTGCTAAAACTATCACTCGAGGTAGAGGGTTTTACTTGTAAGTTATGCGTGTAAGTTAGGATTGAGGGAGCTATTGGCTACAACCGTCGCTTGTTTACACGAGGGTCTGTGAGATTGGTGCTGTTGTCAGAAAAACTAGATAGGAACGCCTGCTCGCGTTCCGGACGCAATGCCAACCAACAACACAGATCGGCCGGAGCAGCGGACGAGCTGTGCTGAAAGTTTGCACTGAGTCTCTCGCTTAGGCACATGACGTTGCATGTGAGTGACTCTTTCACAAATCAAACAGCACCGTTCTTTCCCAGACAATGGCAAATTAGCCTACTAGTTAGCTAGGCTAGAATTTATACTACTAATTTGATGCGATTGTTTCATATGAGCGCTTCGGCGGTTTAATATGAATACAATGAAGTAACGAACAACAAGGCCTTGATTGGTGACTGAGGAGCATCGCTCAGATCACCTTCAAAATGCTGAGAATGGAGTTTTCTTCGTCCATAATCAGATTAATTTGTTCTGGTACCATTTATACGCGCGGCTAATCTGAGATTTCTCCGTCAGAGAAGGTTTAACGTACGCTCGACTTCTATCTGAAATTAGGATTTCTTTGCTAATATCAGGAGTTTCTTATCGTACGATTTAAATATGCATTATAGCATTTGAGAAACTTTCTGCCATTCGTAGGAAGGCATATTCAGGCTATAGTTTTGCTGATTTCAGATACTTGTGCGTGTGTATGAGATGTTAATAACAACTTATGGGACAACATATGATTGATTACTGTCTGCTTGCATACAATGTTTAATACGATGCCTGCATTCTCCACCATAATGTAAGGAACTCAGCTTTTTGGAAATATTAACAATCAATAATATCTTGTTATTATTAATTATAAATATTTGGGTCAGTTAATTGGATTAACTTGATGTGGCTGAATTAATATTACAATCAATTAATCAGTTCGTCCAACGAACTCTTTTGATTATTAATTTATTCTAAGAAAAGGGTATCTTCCATTGCCACAGAAGAAGAATTATTTCTTTGCATATACCACACGTTGAGCCAGTAGCAAAAACCGTGATCATAAAGTGACATTGTATTGCAAACAAAGCAGAACCAAATACATATTATGTACAAGTTTTATTAACTAAATATAGATATTTATATGAATATAAATAAACTAAACAACATACACACATGAATACATAAATAGGTTAGTGATAGGATGAAATTGGAAACCGGAACAGGGTCTATGAGAAGAACCATCAGAATTTCATTTTCACATTTCATTGAATTGAATACTTGCATTTGTAATGGGAACAATTCTTGAAGTTGTTGAAAATTGAAGTTGTTGATGGTTCCGGCAGTGTCAAGTGGAAGTTGGTTGAGCGTTCTCTTTCTCCAGGAACGCATGATTGGTTTGGTCAAGGCCTGGGACTCTGTTGAGGCCACGCCGAGTACCCAGGAGAAGTGAGGAAGTCGGAAGGATGGGTGATTGGAGTCGTTGTTGGTTGGAGTCTTTGTTCCAAAACTCCTGAGATTGTCTTTGGTTCTTTGTGAGAGAGTCTCCTCTCTTTTCCATGAGGCCGGATCTGGTTGGGATCCAGGCCTGCTGGAAGGCCTCTTGGCCCCCATGGAGGGGAGAGGGGGGGTTTCCCCGTATCACCCGAGACCGTGTTTGCGGCAGGATGGAAAACCAAGAGAGGGCGGTCACTGTTGCCTGTCTCTGATATAGTCTGAAAAAGAACCACCCCTAAGGTTTGAATGGACCTATGAGTAAGGTGACATGTCCAAGAGGGGAAGCGGCTCTTAGTTGATTTATGGTCTTTGTCCCCAGCGTGCTTAGACTGTTCATTCAAGCTCAAATAGACATAACAAATTCAAATTGCATTCTAAGAGAAGGTGATGCACATCAAAGTATGTGTCATTAAATGAGGATTAATTAGGTAGGAAGAATGATACAGGCGAAGTTATATTGACCGTTGGGTGGTTGTGCAACCACATACACCCCAATCAAACATACCATGTTGTTATACCTAATAGTACACGAGACAGTAAATCATCACGGTTTCTGTGAGGCATGTTCCTTCATAGATCAGAGTAATACCGCAAAGTTTATTTAATTAAAGATTGTCTCTCTCTCTTGAGCATGTGGCGCATGTGGCCACATTCCTTTGAGGTCGTAAAAGTCTGTTATCAGTCTTAAAGTGTTCTGTAACCGGACACCCGGCTGACAAAGTAACTTCATTTGTGAGGTTAGTTTTGGGGGAGAGTTTCATAGACCTTTATATTGATTAAATATAGTGAATATGAATAATTAGTGTGTGTCTGAATGGTCCAGACCCTACAAATATTTGTCAAATATTTAACATGGTTACAACACCTCTCTTCCTAGTCTGTCTTTAATGCTCAGAGTGCGTATACAAAGCCAATTATAGTCGCAAGATGATGCGACCATGAATGTCGCTGTCTCTAATGCCTGGGCAAACAGCATGCTGAGAGAGTGTTCGTGGATGGTGCATTCTCTCAATGTGAGAGCATGTCCATGTTGGCATTGCGTTCGCGGCTCTACTTCTTTAATACGGAGGCACGAGTCCACTCTGCTGCTACCCAGCTCCCCGCCGCTTCCAGCGGTAGAGCCGTGGGTATGCAAAAGTAGCAGCCTTTCCGGAACACTCAGTGTCCAAATTCGTTCACTCATTTTCATTTGCTCCTTCAAGTGAAATATATTTGTGGAAAATTTGAGCAAAATAGTGAATGAGTGTATGGGGGTGATTTCGGACAAAGTGCCGGCAAAGATTTCGGACAAAAGTGAAGCCAAAGCATTTTGATCCCCCCACCAACCACCCCACCCTATAAACCCCACCCTCTCCATGTAATTGAATGGAACGCAAGCCAAACAAAAAAATCCAATTACACTTCAAATATTATTTTTTTTCAAAGACGGTTTCTGTCATTTTAGGTAGTTATTATCACACAGATGTATGTTCAAGTGTTTGTTTTTGAAATAAGTTTGGTTTTAGTTAGCTATTCGATATTTAAAAAAAATAGGTGTAACGTCACAAGGTGAAACTTCATGATCAGTAACGACCGTTACTGGGATATTTTGGCTTCATTTTTCTACAGATGAAGGAAGAAGAGACACGCTGTCCATCTTTTATTACAGTCTATTCTTTATGTGCCCATTTATTGATTTTTTTTTTTTCAAATCTGAGGTGTGAATGACCAGTGCTAAAACAGTGGGTTTTTCATGACACTTTAAGTTGTAATTCAGTAAATTCCTCTTTCTGTCATTCCAATACAACTTTCTGTAGGGTGTGGTCAAACATACCTAACATCTGCTTTTTTTTTTTTTTCTGAAAAAGAAAGTAAAGTCTGGTATGACATGAGAGTGAGTAATTATTAAAATTTCAATGTTCAGGTAAACTGTATTTCTAATGAAAACTGGGAGGAGCATGTCAGCATATAATTCTGTCAGCCTGAGGACTAATGGGAAACTACTGCCTCTAAATTTCTTACTATGGTTATATCTCTCCACTGCTACAAATTGTGTCACACCTCGGGCCCGTTCATTATAGACAGCACACCAGACCTGTCTAGCCTTTCCCACTTCTTATACATTATGTATAGATGTGAACTCTTAAATAATTGAATAGCTGACATGTTTGCCCTACACACAAACATACAGACATCAGGAATTAATGTATAAGCAAGAATACAGTACCGTCCCAGACACATGCAATGGACAACAAACATATGTTTACTGGAATATAATATGAACCAGTATTGCATTTTCTGTCAGGTGAGCCACAGGTAAAGCCTGGGTCGTGTAGTATTTTTTTATTTTTATTTTTTTTGAAAAGGCTTGATTTGTGTTTGTTTATTTCCATAACCCTGTCAACCTTGAGGAAAATGTGGGAGTGGGAACATACATTAATTAATTCAGCAGCCACAAAATTAAAACAACTGCATTATCATAACAGAATGCATTTGCTGTGGCCATCTTACACTGGCTATCAGCACAGCTGGTGGTGCAGGACCTCTCAAAGTCACCAGCAAAGGACCATTCAGAAGCCCAAGAGAACGTACTGTGCATCTGATTACACATGCAAACCTGCAGTATGACAAAATCCACCATAAAGCATGCGATACATGCTAGGGAATTAGATAGAAAACTACAAAGGGGAGGGGGGTCTTTAAGGTATGGCTACAGACACAGGCTAATGTTAAACACTATGTTTTGAATGTTCTCCTGACGTCCATGTAGAAAAATCATTTCTAAATTTGAAAAATCAAATCAAAGTGATTATCTAGTGACTGTGGTAATCCTTTGGATGTCTGTCGTTGCTGCTACAGCCTTATTGGATTTGTCCCTCTGACTCAATTTAAGCTACTATTAGAAATAATGAGCCATTAGCCACTAATACAGTAAATCGTGTGCCTTTACCCCTGACTCAAGCGTTCAGAGAGAAAGAGATTTGTGCTCAGCAGTTCATCTCTTTCTTGATCTCTCCAGTTCTGCTTTCTTTCTTTCTTTCTTTCTTTCTTTCTTTCTTTCTTTCTTTCTTTCTTTCTTTCTTTCTTTTTTTTTCTATTTTCCCTAGAGTCCCATGGCAATACTTTGTTTATTGTCATGTACCACAGTAACTATTGCATTATTTGAAGTACCTCGGAGAACCATGGTACATCAGTATGGTAATAATTAATTACCATATTATTCACCAAATGTACCCAACAAAACGGACAAACTTCTTCTCCTGTCCCAAACAATAAGGACTTTTTAAACTCTGCTGCTCTATGTTTCACTGAAACCCGGCTAAGTGAACCCATTCCGTAAAGCACATTCCATCTGCCGGACTTCCAGCTGTTCAGAGCAGATCGCGACGCAGAATCATCTGGGAAATCGAGTGGCGGTGGGACATGCTTCTACATCAACGAAAGGTGGTGTACAGATGTAAAAGCGTTGAAGAAGATGTGCTGTCAAGATCCAAAAGTGCTCTTCATCAGCTGTAAACCTTTCTACTTGCTGCTGAGTTTTCCTTGCTCAATCTCGTAAGTGTTTACATTCCACCTGCAAGCATGTGTGAATGCAACGCTGCAACAGACACGGAGCAACAACACCCGGACTTTAATAAAGCAAATAAGCCAAAACTTCCAAAATACAGAGAGCACATTACATGTCCTTCCAGAGACAGTAATATACCATTGTTACACCACAATAAAGGATGCATCCATACATCGCTCTGTCCCACATGCAGCTTTGGGGCTCTCTGATCACTGTCTGGTTATACCGAACTACAAATATATCTTATACCGAACTACAGGCAGAAACTAAAATCAGCTAAACCTGTAACAAGGACTTTAAAAAGATGGACTAATGAAGCAGAGCGGGATTTACAAGCCTGCTTCGAGTGCACTGATTGGAGTGTTTTTGAGGCTGCTGCCATCGATCTGGATGACAGAGACTGTAACATCATACATCAGTTTCTGTGAGGATATGTGCTTCCCTACCAGGACTTATTTAACTTTAACATTGACAAACAGTGGTTCACTGCAAAACTCAGGCAGCTTCATCAGGCCAAAGAGGATGCCTACAGGAATGGGGACAGAGTCTTGTATAAACAGGCCAAAACACACTGACAAAGAAGATCAAAGTGGCTAAGAGGAACTACTCTGAAAAGCTCAAAAAACAGTTTTCAGCCAACAACCATGTATCAGTTTGGAAAGGCCTGAAAGACATCACGAATTACAAGACACCATCCCCCAGTACTGTGTGGAATCAACAACTGGCCGTGAATTTGAGTGAGTTTTATTGCAAGGTTGAAAAAAGTCTCGGTTACGTCCTCACTCTTGCTCAAATCCTTTAGTAGGTCGGCCTGGTATGCCTGCAGAATAGACATGGTGTGCAGGCATGCCACGGCCTGACCTGCCACCGAATAAGCCTTACCCACCAAAGCCAAGGTGTTTCTAAAAGGCTTGGAGGGTAATGCTGGTGCTTTTAAGGACGATGCCGATTCAGCGGAGAGATGGCTCGCAAGCATCTCTTCCGCTTTAGGCATCGCCCCATAAGCAAAATATTTAGCCCCAGCAATATTAGAATATGTGGATGTCTGGGGGCTAAAAATACGGTATGAAACCGGTTTCTTCCAGGACTTCGACACCTCGGTGCGGCAAGCACCGGCGTTGAGGTTGCATGCGGGAAGGCAGAAATTGTTTGTCAAGTTTACTTTTTGCTTTTGACTCCTGTCTAACCGCTGGCCACTCAATGCTTAACTTTGACACAGCACAAGTAAGCACCTCCATAAGCTTCTCACTCTCAGGAGACTGAGGTGACGAGTCCTCAGTATCTCCTGTCTCAATACTAACAACATCCAGCTCTTCGGAACTGGATAGTTGCAGTACTGGAGCCTCAGCCTGGGCGGAAGAAACCGCAGAGCGTGCTTCCAGACCCTGAACTGAGGCTCTGGATCTGACAGGTGAAGGCTGAGATAGGACGGGGCCCATCTCAAACCCAGCTCCCAGATCCATTTGTGAACCCCAAGACTGAAGCCACCGCTCTGCCTCGACAGAAGCGGGACCCAAGCCGCGGGGAGCGTGAACCGAACCACTCTCCTCGAAGAGTGATCGGCGGGAGCGGAGCGTTCTTAGTGGGAAATGCTCACAATGCTCGCAATCAGCCCCCTCGAGAGCTGACTGGGCATGCTGCACTCCCAAACAAACAACACATAGTTGGTGTGTATCCCCACCCGTAAGATAGCAAGTGCAGGGAGGAACACACTGCCTATATGATTGTTCGCTCGTCATAATATGTATATATTTTTTTGTGTGTGTGTGAAAAAAACTCCTGCCTAGTAAAACTAAGGACAGACAAAAAACACTTTAGACAATGATTCACACACAGAGCGCTTGCTGAAGACACAGAAGCTGACGCGGTTGTTATCCTGGGGTTCTGTATAGTTTCCTGGTCGATGATGTCACCCGCCTATGACGTTCCGTCTCTCCATTGGACTGATTCCATACGTGCTTCAGGCAGGGGCGTTCCCACAGCGTTTGACGCAGCTCGAGTTCCCTTGAAAGGGAACCCTGTTTCACATCCCACACTCATTCTGACCTTCTCTCCATGCTTTCATCAAGACTGGCTAAACCGACCGTCTGGCAGCTGTCTCACGTCACCAAGGTCAGATAAATCCCATCACATAGAGGCTCTTTCACCTACATATCATCATATAGAGACTGTGTCTGTTCCCCGAATTAGGAAATACAAAAAACATCCAAACCCATCCAAGGTTAAAAACTTAATTGATGTTCAACAAATAAAAAACAGATTTAATACAAATGAACAAATGATAAAGCTTGGGTTGCTGAATATTCTCTCCCTTACTTCAAAAGCACTTATTGTTATTGATATGATTACAGACTAAAACCTAGATGTGCTGTGTATGACAGAAACCTGGCTAAAACCAAACGCTTACATTACTTTAAATGAGTCCACCCCCCAAGATTACTGTTATAAACATGAACCTCGTCTGAAAGGCAAAGGGGGAGGTGTTGCTGTAATTTATAGTAATATTTTCAAAATTACTAAGAAGTCTAGTTTCAAATATAATTCTTTTGAAGTGTTGGTGCTTAAAGGATTAGTTTACCTCAAAATGAAAATTTCCTAATAATTTACCCACCCCAATGCCATCCAAATCCATGTCTTTCTTTCCTCAGTGGAAGAGACATTAAATTTTGAGGAAAACATTTCTGGATTTTTCTTCGAATAATGGACTTCAATGGCAACCAACGTTTTGAAGTCCAAATCAATGCAGTTTCAAAGCTCTTTGAAGTGCTTCAACGGGCTGTGCACGATCGCAGCTGAGGAAGAGGGTCTTATCTAACGAAACGATAGGTCAATTAAAAAAATTATAATAAATAAATATATATATATATATATACTTTTTAACTACAATTGTTCGGATTGAGCTGATCTGCAACGCGCCAGGGACTATGTCATCACGTTGAAAGATCACGCTCGATGTCGCCGGCGCCGGCGGAAGTATCGCCCCACTGTTTACAAAGCGACCGTGCGAAGGAGGATAGTTCAAATTGTATTGTATGTTGAATGAAATATTTATGTCTTTGTGTCATATTATTGTTTAAAATGGTCCTTACGTGTGCATATCCTGGGTGTTTAAATCTTTTAAAACCTAAACGTTTTTTTTCAAGCATGACCTTTCAACGTGATGACGTAGTTCCCGGCGCAGTTTTTTTTTTTGTCTACAGCCAATAGACAAAGACATAGTCTGCAGAGAATCCATGGACAAGAACGCAGTTCATGAGACATGCAATAAAATGTGTGAGTGTTTGGTGGTTGCCTATATTGTGAAGAGCAAATGTAGCCACAAGGATAGTAAAACCTAAAATCACCCATATTGTGGGGAGCATCCAACAGTCCCCATTAAGGAAAATGGCTTAATAAAGATTCTAAATAATGCCTTAGTGAAAATATAAAAGCGCAGAAAGTGTTCTGTGGGGGTTAGGTTCAGGGTAGGTGATGAAACAAATTTGAGAATCTAAGAATACCTAATGTTCTGGAAAGTGTTTTCAAAAATTATCATCAGATTTCTTACTACTACACAATTACAGTGACTTTTTGTTTTCTTTTTTTTTGCCAATGAATCACACTTTTTATTCAGCCACCAACTCAACCACCGCTGTGTGCTGTTCGTCTGATCAATTGAAGATGAGGCGAGTGTTCGGAAACTCGATTGAAAAGAGTCTATACTCGTCTACAATACATCACCAAACTCATACCTCAAAGGAGAACTGCAAGGGCTAAAGGCAGCATTTGGGACCCAATCAGTGTCTCTCATACCAGTATGTTTATACTAATGGGTGGTTTTCACCAGGATGTTGACTCTAATGTCTGGGTCAGAGGTGAAAGGTAATCAGTGCAGTGAACATGTAGGAAAAGGAAGAGAGGAAATCTCCAATTCCTGACAATCACTCTCATTACCTCAAAGATCCTGAAAAAATCCATGTGGTTTGTTACACAGCCTCAACCTCTTTACCTCATTCATCTTATGACATCAGTTCTGATTCACTGTTTCATCAAGTCGACACCATGAAAAATGCAATTTCGTATCTGGTTAGATAAATGTACGTTTATGTAGGTCTATGTATTATTTACTGTGAGTATTGTAAATAGTTCAAAAACATATATATTTTTTTAAAGCATGAAGGTCCACCCCAACCCAGATTTTACGAAAACATTCAAATGAGATTTTACAAATTCATACAAATTAACCACCAAGAGTTTGTATGTTTTCGTATGATATGATTACGCCCCAGTGACGGTTAGTTTAGGGTTACGTTTTCATAATCGACACCTCATAAAATCGTTATGTTTTTTTTTTCCATGAGACTAGGTTGAAAATGTTCATTTTGAACCCTTATTTTATCCAAATACATGCATATGTGGTTTGTTTACATTCCCATATGAAGCAGAATAGTTGTTTTTGCTTTGATCCGTGACCTGCTGTAGACTCTGCTCTGTGACCTGACCCCGAAAATGATAATGAGGTCACAGTCAGGGGCAAGGCCGAGCCTGGACAACAACCAAGGTTTTCTTGATGGATGGTAACCTTGAAAGAGCCTCAAGTAACATTAGTATGCATCCTGTCAAATACAGGGCATCTCCCAGCACAAATCTACAGACATTCTGAATATTTCTTTAAAAGTCTCAAGATTAATTCAGTAAACAGTTTTGTGCATGCCATCTCAGTACAAAAACATGAAAAATCACTTTTATTCACATGCTACATGCACTGAAATAGTGCTGCACCGTGAATATTTACATTAATGCTCCATACATACTGTATCATTACTCCAGCAATATACAAAGCTACAGTTAAGCACACGATGTGTGTGCTTGTAGAGGACAACTGAATTATTCAGAATATCACATACACATCTAGATAGATTGTGTTCTCAGTTCATCTGTCTCAACATTGTAAGTGTGTGTTTGTGTGATTGTTGGTACATGTGCATCTGCTTCCAGACATTTGGTTAAGCATGGGCACCCCAACCATCTGATGGTAGTGGCATAGCAGGAGGTTTTAAGCAGACTCTCATGCATTGAATATCAGAATTGAGGACAAAGATTATTGGACAGCAGATGCAGTGTCTCGAGAGTCAAATCCACACTCCAACCCTTACAAAAATAAGTATCCTTCAAATTAATTTTAAGTATACTTAAGTAAAGTTCAAGTTTATTTATAAGTATCCTTTATGTTGTAAGTATACTAATATCAATGTACTTGTAGTATACTTGTTTGTGTACTGTTTCAGTTCTACTTGGGACTAAATTGGCCCACTATTTAGTGTACTTGTAAAAATTTCTTTAAGTTAACATAACACCATACTTATAGTTTACTATCTATATATTATGTTTTATTTTATACTTAAGTATACTATATGTTCCTTTTTAGGTCTTAATTTTTCATACTTGAAATACACCTTCAACTATACTTTAACTCTTTCCATTCCAAAAACATTTTATTCGAGCTGCATTATTTGTTTATCAACTCTTGAATGTGGGTAAGTTTCATTAAAAAAGCAACATTTTAAACAAAAAGCTGAGAAAATAGCATTTGGATGGGATTTAGAACAATGATCAAAACATAGATGGAGTAGATCGCGTCCATCAACACCCCCAAAGCTTCATAGTAATTTCCTCTTTATGGGTTCAACATTTCATTTAGTAACGTTAGGCCGTTTTGATTTATTTGATGTTTAATGTCTGATGATCATACAAGTTGAGCACCTAAACAAACTTGTAGTCAATCAGTAGTAGGGGGCGTGTCCACTCGTGATGGGCGAGGTGAGAGTGAGCAAGAGGGAGATTTGAAGAAAGACTGTAGAAAGATGTGGTTGAGAGAAATTACTAAAGAGAAAAGGTTAGGAATATCACTGAAAAAAAGAAGGGTTATGATCGGGCAAGATCATTAGGGCCCGCGTTAATATTAGACAAGCTTTCCAGCGCTGGAGAGACATAAGCGGAAAGGCGTGAAACGGACAGCGATGTTGCATTGTTTCTGCTCCATACGTGAGTAACACCGGTTCCCCTTCGTCAGTCACTACGAGTAAGTCTAGACTGACGATGGGGATCGCTTGCGAGAGCCTATCTACTTCGAGTGAAACTAAACGAGCCAATGCAGATTGGCATGCGATAATTGCACCAGCTGATGTGCATCGCGGCGCGAGCATATAATGAGCAGCTGATGCCTCGCATCCTTGTCTTTCGCTTCGAAGCCTGACGGTGAATGCTGTTCCTGTCTCCTGCAAGATTTACTACGGTGATTCGAGTCTCTGCGAGGAAGCCTCTGTGTTTGGTGTTGGTGTGACGGCGCGAACAGCGGTGGTCGCGATCTCTCCTGTCAGAACGAATTTGAGCAAAAACAGCTGTTTTCACAGCTTTGTTGGTTTGGAGGGCGTGACAAAGAGAGTGACTGCTCGCACAGGATTTCACTATTTCCTTGTGTGTAGCCGCGGCTATCCCCCTGTGTGTTTCAGCACCACAGAGCACTTCTGAAAGAGCTAACATGATCTGTCTGCGTCTTTTTCAAGATGTCAATCAGATCGTGTGTTTCTGGATGTGGCCAATGTTTGACTCCGGCTGACGGGCATGATCGCTGTATCACGTGCTTGGGCTATAGGCACCCTGAAATGGTGCTCATGGATGACTCATGTTCTCATTGCGGGAACATGACCATTGCGGCGTTATGGTCGAGACTCCATTACCTCGAGAGAGGTGGAGCCCCTTCGCTTATTCCCCGATCTAGTGCTTCTTCTGCCCAGCAGAAAAAGCCTACTTCGGTTAATAGCCTTGGTGACGTGAGGATCACAGTGATAGGTAACCTGCCGAGTCAGTCTCCTCGGGCCCCTCATTCCTCTGTAACGCTACCCGCGGAGCTTCCAAGAGAGCGCACTGGACCGTCCCCGGCGGTTCCAGACGTTTCTTTTGGAGCTCCACCGGATGGTCAAATGTCGGTCGCTGCATCAGAAGGTGAAATTAATGTCCTCTGGGGATGAAGACTCGGCTGCGCTGCCTCCTTCGTGTGTGCCAGCGTTACTCGAGTCAGACCCAGAGCTCACGGCAATGCTTTCCCGGGCCGAGTGGAGCCCTCCACCGTGTCCCAAACCTTTGCGGCTGGACGATTGGTATCTCAGGGCGACCCATGCTGGTTCTCAGCGCCCCGCCCCAGTGCCTTTCTTTCCGGAAGTGCATGAAGAGGTTACCAGGACATGGACAGCACCTTTTTCTGTCCCAAACCGTTCTGGTGCCTCTTCCTCCCTCACTACCCTCGACGGCGTAGCAGCTAAGGGTTACGTGGAGATCTCCCCCGTGGAGTGGTCTGTGGCGATGCAGCTGTGTTCCAAGACCGCTACGTCCTGGCGGGGAAATCCGTGCCTCCCCTCCCGGGCGTGTAAGTTCTCGTCCCCTCTCGCAGACAAGGCTTACTCAGCCTGTGGAGAAGCTGCCTCCGTCCTGCATGCCATGGCGCTCCTGCAGGTCTACCAGGCCAAGGCCGCTCAAGAAATTGCACGAGGGTAGTCCCGACCCAGGGGTTATGGAGGAACAGCGTACAGCGTCGGACCTTGCCCTCCGGGTGACGAAAGTCACTGCACGCTCCCTGGGTCGGGCGATGTCTACCTTAGTGGTTCAGGAGCGACACCACTGGGCTCTTCCATTGCCAGAGGGCAGCAGCGTGCGGCTCGGGGACGCCACCAAGCCTTCCCACGCACCCTCTGCCCCACCCTGGAACCCACTCCCGCTCCCATGGGCCGGATACGTGTGTCTATTTGCTCCAGTAGTGTTCCCCAGAAATGGCTAACCCTGTGAGTTCCTCCGTCACCCCTGCGACAGTCAGACGTTGCGGAGCGTCTGACGCCAGGCCTAACACTCGTATGCGTTGTGGAACCTGTGTTAGGCTGGGTGTCCATATGTAGCGGTCCCTGCCGCGACCCCATATGTGTATTCCTCCTCGATCAGCTCCTCTGCGGACGAGCCCGTGTCTTTCCCTCGACAGAGGCCACTCTGTCGTCTCTGCTGGTGTTCTTTCCCCCCTATAACTAGGCTGGAACCACCCCAGAGACTGCTATATGTTGTACTACCCTGCTTGGCTAATCCATATGTGTATCCGTCACAGTCCCTCCCTCCGGGGTAGGATGTGGCTTCCGCAGCGTTCCCTTCCCCAAGGGCATGCTTTCACACTGAGTGGGTCTTGCGGAACAGCAGTGACTGACCTTCTCTGCTTAGAGCTCCTACTTCTGCCCAACACTGCGGTCAGGCCAGGAGGTTCAAGCAGAGCGCTGGATGGGCCAGCAGCCGTGGCGTTTTGGTAGATATCCCCATCGAAGGGGAACGTCTCGGTTACGTATGGTAGCCCTCGTTCCCTGAGTCCCCTCGCCACAGTTGCTGAGCTTCCACTGTATGGCCGAGTCACAGGTCCGGCTCCTCAGCGGAAAAACAAGGATGCGAGGCACCAGCTGCTCATTATATGCTTGCGCCGCGATGCACATCAGCTGGTGCGATTATCGCATGCCAATGCAATCCAATCGTTTAGTATCATTCGAAGTAGATTGGCTCTCGCAAGCGATCCCCATCGTCAGTCTAGACTTATGTCTTCGTTTCCTCCTCAGGGAACGAGGGTTACCATACGTGACCGAGACGTTTTGAGTTTTGTGTGCTACTGGTGACTAACAACAAACTCTTGCTTTTATATACTCATATACTGTATGTTTGTTTTGTTTTTTGTTCTTCCTTGTCGTTTGTTTGTCATCTTTGCTTAATTTTTCAAGAAGCTTTATTTTGCTTATTTCTGCTATGATAAAAAAAAATCCACTCTTGCATTGCATGTTCATGCAATTTGGGGGCGGAGCAATGAAAGTAGGGGTGTGTTTGTTTGGGTTGATTTAAAAAATCAACAATGTTTTTTTCAGAAATCCTTTAATGCACCTTTAAGTGAAAAGGGCAAATTCTGATGGTAGCTTATAAAGTGAATAAAGTGCTTCTATGAGAAAAGTTTGGAAATGATGAGTTACTTACTTTGCATATAGTAAAAGCCTGATCTTCTTTCTTTTATTTAACAATATGACGTAACCACACAAATTACCAAAATTTGCAGTTTCCTGCAAATCTGTCCTGACAATAATAGTGATTTAGGATAAGGCAAAAACACAGTTTGGAAGATTTTTTAAAAATGTACTCGCTCATTATTTAAGTTTAGTCCATTCTGAACAATAAAAAAACAGTGACATAGTGTAGCTATAACTTGATATGCTATATCTTAAAATTGAAATGCACATGCCACAAGGCACTGAAGAAACAGTGAGATGCAACACTACAGCCAAAGACGTCCGCCTGACACATTCTCATACAACAACTATTTAAAATCAGCACAGATGGAACCAAAGAACAGGCTGTGATACTTTTACATGGACAACTATATTGCGTTATATATTACAACGTATACGTTAACCATGCAAATAAGTTATGAATTAAAAATTTATTTATATTCTGACCCAATTCAGAGGGTGGTTGTAAGAAACAGAAGGAACAGGAGTGAAGAAACACACTATGTGAGAGCATCAGTGGCAGCAAGCCTACTAGACGCCCACTTTCTTTTCCTTTCCTCTCCCACACACACTCTGTTCCTGTGACGTCCACTCAAATCCCCCCACACGTCTGCGTGGGTGTCTGCTCCCCCATTCATCCGCACTCCTCCGCTTCACACTGTTCTCATCCCCGCACATCCTCCTCTCCAGCCTCTCAATGGTTTCTACGGCCAAAAGTGCCACACGCTTTGGGCTCCGAGTTGGAAGAGGGAAGCACACCATGTTTGGTGGCATGAATGTACTATTTGTTTGACTTCCTGAATAAAATGTTTAGACTCTCTAAAGTCAGAGATTTTGTTGTTTAAGCTACGTTATTTCATGCCATTTCATGTTTGCATCGGGTTGCGATAACAAGAATTTTGGATCCAGAGGTGCTCCCATCTTTCATCAGCTGCTTGTGTCCTAATGTTACCTCAAGCTGATGTACCAGGCTTCAATTTCAATTGGATGGTTTCCAGGAGTTACAGCCTTTTCCGAAGCTCACTCATAATCCTATCAAAACACGCATCATACTTTCCATGGAGACCAGCTTGTTTCTCGGGACAATGTCTCCTGTGGTATTATGGTCACACAATGTTGAGGATTATTGCACCATCACTCATTAATAGCTGGAATTAATGTGACGATGTTGAGGTCGGACCAACACACCACATATGGCCTTTTTTGCCCATTATCAAGACTTAGGTGCACACTGTAACTGGTAATAATGAGAACTTTCCACTGACTTGACATTAATGCTGCTTTCACATGCTATGAAAATGATCCAACTACCCACTTCTGAAATCTAATTACTGGTATGTCATGTTTAAGTGCTTTATTCTAGCATATTTCTTAGGGAAATCCTAATTTGATACAGAGTCACTGAAACATTTTAGCAATAGAAGACAAAATCTTGTTATTTACAGTCACATTCCATAAAGAAAAAAGAAAAATGTGCAGAAGATAGCCATAAGCCATGCTTGCAGACTCTATTCAGCTATTTAGCTAGCTTGCAGATAATAATGGATATGTATTTATTAATTACATTTATTTGTGTTAAACAGTCACACTTTAGATTAGGGTCCAATTCTCACTATTAAATAACAATTAACTATGACATTTTCCTCAATAAACTCCTAATTACTGCTTATTAATGGTTAGTAAGGTAGTTGTTAAATTTAGGTATTGGGTAGGATTAAGGGATGTAGAATATGGTCATGCAGAATAAGGCATTAATATGTGCTTTATAAGTACTAATAAATAGCCGATATCCTAGTAGGCTAATATGCATGCTAATAAGCAACTACTGTAGTTAACAGTGAGAATTGGACCCTAAACTAAAGTGTTACCCATTAAACTTGTTATATGTAAACATTTATGACCAAAGTGACAAATGCTAACAAGGTAGGCGTATTTGGAAAAATAGATAAAACCTACCATTCAAACGCCTTCAAGATGAAAGTTAATGTCTTCTCCCAAATCAAAATGATCTTAGTTTCTGAGTTGTGATTACAACTTCAGGTGGGGGAGTTCATGTGCAACTTCTGTATTTACAATAATTCCACATTTAAGTTCAATTAACTGTGTGTTTGCTGTTTCTTTTTATGAAATAAGTTTTATGAACTATTTATGAAATTTATTTCTGAGTGAGAATTGTCAACACATTTTTTTTCAATGCATGCAAACACTCAGAACGAGAGAGTTAAAATATTCATAACAATAGACATTGAAGAGGCAAAGATTGGTAATTGCAACCTCATTAATATGGATGCCAGAGTCATACGCTTCTATATTTATGTCTTCAGTGGATAACAAACAGTGCGTGTGGATGGATGTATTTGTTTGTTTGCAGCTGGAATTTATGTGGGTGGACTAACAGTTTTCTTTCAGCTCAGTATGTGACTGTTATGAAGTTATGAAATCCATATGGCTGTTCTCAGGATTGTAAATGCAATTTACATTTATTCATTGGTAGCATTTAGTAATTTATTTGTAATAAACACTTTAAGTGAGTTATAAAAAAACTGTTATTTATATGTTAAATCATGTTTTTTAAAACATACACACAGAGTATGATGTCATATTGTGACCATTGCAGTGTGCTTAGGAATTTAAAATTAATTTACCTTCGGTGTTATGTAAAGACAGGGACACACTAAGCCGTCGGTTGGTCATCAGGCAACATTGGGCCGTTTTTGAGCATCGACTGACTTTTTTCGGTGTGTTCCAAACCTGGTGTTCGTGCACTTGTGCGTGTCGAGGACTGAAGCGCCTTTCAGACAGAACGCGGAATGCGGACTTCCAAAGATACATAACAGCTACAAGTGTCTGCACTATGCAAGCACTATAGGGATTCAACCTATTATACTTTATCGACACAAATTGATAAGTCAAACCGCAAACAGCCATCCACAAATTGTCTATAAATAGGCTGTCTTTGAGTTCACTTGAACAAGGGTTAAAATACTCATCAGGCTACAGAAGAATACCATAATTCCTCCGTTCAATTAGGCCTGTGACATCGAGAGTCACGCAGACCTATAACAACCCAGCCACAACACATAATTGGGAATAACATGCCTTACCTTAACACATAATGGATTCCAAGGACATCGCGCGCAGATCAATGGCCTCCAACGTTTATATTTTTTCTACGAATCTTTGAGTTAACGTACTAAACATGATTGGAATTTGCACTGCAGCGCCACCACACCTTAAGGCTCATGACAAGAATAGCATGTATAGTTATCTTTATTGAAGTGAATTAGGTTTAAATAGCCGTCATGCATGAATGAATGATATTTTTGCTATTTTATACTCCACGATGATCACATTACACAAAACTGAAATTGCACGTCAAAATAAAGCATTGTCAATATTTTTTGAGACCCCCCAAAATGTCACGAATCACGTTTTCAGGGGAGCCCATGTCTTCAGGGGAGCCCATGTCTCTCCTTAAGAGGAGCCGAGCTCCCCTAGTTCCCCTGTAGTTTTCACCCTGATAATAGTAGTTGACAGCCGCCTGTAGTCCTGTCGGTGTGTTGAAGAACTGATTTTTTCGGCTTTCATCAGCAGTAGTTCTTTGTCCCTGTCCCAAATGGCACCCTAAACACTCGCGGTCTTCCTACAGAGTCCACAATTTCATGACCTAACGCCGCTTTGACTGTCGGGAAGAAGTCTGCTGTGGACCTCACTTCAGTATGTGCATGTGCAGTGGGTGTAAATGTTTGTAATGAAGGCCCCTAATACACTCTTACTTGAAATTTGTGAAAACACAATTCATAATGAAGCACTGGTCCACACTGCATTCTCGGCGTTGAAGGGATGCTATTGTGGGAAGGTCACTGTGATTTTGCCAAGCAAGACATGTTCCTAGATCACCATATATTTTGTTGATCCTGGAACAACATTCCTCCCCGAAAATGTAGTCTTAACCCTATCTCTACCCCTAAACCTAGCCTTACCCATAACTTATCCCTAAAATCAGAAGAAAATGACACTAAGGACCTATCACCTGGTTGTAAGCCTAAACTTGACATAAACTGTAAACTTGTCTCTCAAATCTGATTGGTTGATTGAAATGTTGTTCCAGGATCCACAAAGATGTTGATCCAGGAACATGTTGTACTTAGTGACCTAGAAATAAATCCTAAAATGTTTTTGTTAATTTTCAGGTTTAAACTGGATTTTGAATCCCAGATTTCCAATGTGGCTTTGAACTTTTGGTCAACTAACCCACGGCTCTTTATTTGCAGGCTCATAAGAAGGGAAATTATGACCATCTCCACTGTCTGCTAGTTTCGGTAACTCTCTGCTCCTCTCTGTTCCTCCTCCCTTGTGGTAATAGATTATATCTTCTATTCATAACAACTCAAAGACGAGCAGGTTGTTGTTATGATATTGGAATGTAACCACTGAAAACTCATGACACATTACACCTGGGCCAAAAGCCCCACCCTGCCCTGAAACCTGTTTACTTAACTGTGTGTGCATGTTTGCATGTGTGTAAATCTAAACCATGCCTTCTCTTGCCACACCTTGCTTCATTCCTATCTAGAGAGCAATAAATCGACAGTACCTTGCTGAAATCAAAGATCAGGGTAATTTGTTTTCTTTCCCATGCTATTCATAGGACTAATTACATCATAGCAGACCTTTTTACGCAATCAGTTCAAACAATACAGCACGCTGTGGATAAATTATGTTTTATTAACAAAGTTCGGGAGGAGCACCCACAGATAATTAACAAGAGTGGAGAGCACTCAGCAATCAACGATAAGAGGTATATATACTCAGCAGTCTCACCTCAATTCATTGTCAGTTTAGCAGCATCTTGGCTCGCCGTTTTGCTACCATGTATCAACACCAAAGTTCTTCATCTGACGAGGAAACAAACAGTCCCAGGGATCCGCCGTTGCATTTCGCCGGCCCCAGGATCATTCCTTCTACGCCGGACATCGCACCTGAGCACCAGGCTTCTTCGCGTGGCCGCACACCTGACCGAACAGCCCTGCGCTCGCCAAGACGTCGAGGCCAGTCTTCGCCGCCCCCGGCAAGACTTTCATCTTCCTCCCCGGCCTCCTCCTACCACTCGACCGTCCCGACTATCCCACCTATCAGGAAATGGACCGTAGCAGGATTGAGGCAAGTGCTGGGTAATTCAGACGTACAGGCTTCGCGGGAAATGAACAAAGCGGAACTGTATGATCTGTATGTTACCTTACAGTCAGCCAATCTCTCTCCAAAGTCCACACCAACTCCCAAGACGGCTCACAGGCAGAGCAAAGCTCGCAGGGTCCAAAAGCCGCCTCCCCTGACACCACCGTCGTCCTCCCGCACAAGATCCGGCTCGCTTCGCCTAACGAGCCACAACAACAGGCCTTCAGCGAGCCTGGGCCGCGCCCCAGATTTCGCCACGGCAGGTCCACTCCCACCTCTCGACGAGGCCCAGCCCTTCACCACGGCTTCTGCGGCTGCAGCGCCGCATGCAGCCGGGCCCAGCGGCCTCCCCACAGCCTCTCAGTTTTATACTCCCGTTGTTCATAACCCTTTTTCTTTTCCGTGGCCTCCAGCTTCAGTCGCAGACACTAGCGCAGGGCAATCGTCGCTAGCAACACAGGCCTATCCATTTCACCAGCCTTACCCAACAGGTTACAACCCCGCACACATCCAGCGGCCTGCAGCTCCAGTAGCTCAAACAAGCGCAAGCCTGCCTCCGCTTGCAGCTCAAGCCCACACTTCATACTATCATCCTTCCTTTCCTTCCTATCCTCCAACTAACTTTCCATTCCAAGCCACAGCGGGTAATCCAAGCGTGAGGCCACCGCCGACATTTGCAGCCCTGGTTTATACCCTTCCTAGCTCTCTCATTTGAACTAAACCACAACATTCTCTCTTCACAGCAAACCGATGCCCGTTACGTCCAATGCCGTCGCCATGGAACCACCACCGGTGTCTCAAAGCATCTGCGCTCAGATCCTCTCAGGTGCGGATGTTGACCTTTCTTTTCTTCTCTCTCTCTCCCCGCAGCCGAACCAGACCGCCAAATAGATTGTGGTGATTTCTCTGTGACCCTGAAAAACACAAACACACACTCATCCCGCATTCTTTCACTTTCCGAATTTTCAATTGCCTTTTCCTGTTTCACTAAAATTATCTGTTCAGCTTTCCCCCACAGGCGGTGCGAACTGAATGATTATCTAGCAATCATAGCCAAGCTCGCGCTGTCCTATGGGGAGGGCACTTCTACACGTACCATAAACTTTTTTCAGCGAAATGTGCCGTGTGAGTCGCACAGTGGAACCAGTGCACATACTGGGGCACACTCGACCCAGATCTCCACAGCAGGGTGTTTTTAGGCTGCAAAAACATTTATTGCGCGGTCTGCAGGTCAGTGACGCACTCAACTGCATCGTGCCAACAGGTTAACCCTTCCTCTCTTCCCTGCCCGGGAACAAGCACAGCTAAATCCACCAGCTACATGCCTCGTGCAGCAACCACCAGCGCAAACCAGGACTTCGAAAGGAAAGTCTCTTCTTTCGACGAAAGCAGACAGCCCTGTAATAATTTGAACTCGGGTAAATGTAACAGATCGCGCTGCCGGTTCATGCAAATATGTAGCTTCTGTGGCGGTGCTCATGCCTGCATTGTATGTCCAGTGTATAAATCCGTGAATAAAAAAATCAAAATATTATTTGGCGACTCCCGTAAATATTTTGCGCATGCACTTCGAACTAGCTAATCACCCGGATGCTGAATTTACTCGTTATCTGCTGTCAGGCCTAAAAAACGGCTTTAAACCCATCCTAGAATGCCCACTCTCCCAAAACATCATATGTAATAATCTTCAATCCACCCTCATAGAACCTGAAATTGTAGACAATCTGATTAAAAAAGAAGTCGAGTCAGGCTTCATGATCAGCCCCACTGGAGTGGCTACAAGAAAATTCTTGGGTAAAAAACGCCTAATAATCGACCTGTCTGCCCGGCACAATTCTCCGTTCCCAAGCATAAACAGCTTGATCCCTCTCGATGAATTCTCGCTTAAATACCACGACATAGATCAGGTAATCGACATGATCAAAATCGCAGGTCGGGGTTGCCAAAGTAATGCCTATCCATCCAGATTCATGACACCTATTCGGAGTTCACTGGCTCGGGAAATTTTATTTTTCAGTGAGTCTAACTTTCGGATGCAAAAGCAGCCCAAAAATATTCGACATGCTATCAGAAGCCGTTTTCTGGATTTTGTCGAACAACTACGCTATTCCCCACCTCATTCACCTTCTAGAAGATTTTTTAATAATCTCGCCTCCCAATGCTATCCCAGCCACGCACATCCTCACAATCCAAAACGTTTTTTCTGAGCTTGGAATTCCCATCGCACAGGAAAGAATTGGCACCCCGCAACATCCATCGAGTGGGCCTTTTGGCCTTTTTTAGGCCTTTTGTGTACATAGAAAAAGTCTTAGATCTTTAAGTTCAACTCATGAAAAATGGGTAAAAACAAAAGTGTTGCGTTTATAATTTTGTTCAGTGTACATACATTAATAGTCATTATCTATTAATGGTGACATATACTCTATTTCTACATGGTATCATTTCAGAAGGCCTGGCATTAAAGATACATTTTTAGAATCTTCATGGCAACTACATGTCCATACTGTATATGTGTGAACTCTGACTCTGTGTGGAGTTTAGAAGAGAAATGTAAATCCCAGAGCCTTTGAAATTTGACCATGCTGTGATTGCTATTGCTTTGTATTACCATCCTTTGAAACACATTTGAATTCCTGGAAAGTCTAGACACCCCTGCAATGCTCTTATGTGACCTTGTGTCAAGCTGCACTTCCCAATGTCCCAGCTGTGACGTGGAACTATGGAGTTGAAGTGCTATGCAGCAGTGAACCCTGTGACACCCATATCAGATCAGCCTTTCCTCCCCACGTGTCACCAGCAGTTTGGCAGTGGGATTTTTGGAATGTGTGTGTATCTGTTTATGTATAAAAGAGTAATCCCTGATCAGAAAAAAATAGTTAGGTGTTAACCTGGGGAATGAGCCTTTTTATTTGATTTTGGACTGATCAAAGGTCATCCACGCTCCAGTCTGTCACACTGTGGTCACTTCAGAGGTCTGCTGGGACATTTCATAGATAGAAAAGCACATGCACTGAATGAGAAAACAACATAGTCATTCATCATGGTACTGTAGCTTCAAACCACTACACACAGTAATCACCAATGATTTGTGAGTCTTTCTGAGACAAAAAAAAAAAAAAACGCTCTACATGGGGCTCATGAATACTTAATCATTTTAATTAATTCAACTGATACCAATGCATTCGACGTAAGGTGCAATTACCAAGTACACATTTTTCGATCCACACAGTGGGAGACAGTCTTTAAAATTGAGTGTGCACAAAAAGAAGGTTCAGTTAGTTTGAAACTGAAGGCCATGAACCAATTGGCTGATGACTTCACTGTGTTGAAAAAGGTTAGGGATCTTTTCAGCCTGTTTAATCTGTCACAGACTTCACTACTGAGCCAAGGGGTGAGCTTGAGCCAAATCAAATTGTACTGCATACATAAACATTTACTGCAATATATAACACTCTCCCGCAGTTTCACGGACAAGTCTTAAAGGATTAGTTCATTTCCGAATTAAAATTTCCTGATAATTTACTCACTCCCATGTCACAAGATGTTCACATCTTTCTTCAGCCGAAAAGAAAATAAGGTTTTTGAGGAAAACATTCCAGAATTTTTCTCCATACAGTGGACTCCAACGGTTATAAACGGATTGAAGGTCTAAATTGCTGTTTCAATGCAGCTTTAAGGGGCTCAACACGATCCCAGCCGAGGAATAAGGGTCTTATCTAGCGAAACGATGACTCATTTTCTAAAAAAATATATTTACTTTTTATCTACAAATGCTCTCCTTGCACTAGGTCTGCAATGTGCCACGCATTACGTAATCACGTTATAAGGTCATGCATGATGTAGGCGGAAGTACCGACCTAGTGTTTACATAGCGAACATGTGAAGACTAAGTCAAACGCCATTTACAAAAAAATAAAAAATAAATAAATAAAAGGTAAAACAAGGAGTTTTTCGCCCTACACTACCTTTTTGAACACCTAGTGACCTTTCAAAGTGATTACGTAATGCATGGCACATCACAGTGCTAGTGCAAGACAAGCATTTGTGGTTAAAAAGTATATATATATATAGATATATCAGTGGCGATTTCTTTAAGACTGCAAGGGAAGCTCAGCTTCCCCTATAATGTCAAAAAATGAATGGTCAAATGTGTACTATTGTGTTAACATTTTATTGACTAAAAATGCGTTAGAACACGTTCATCTCGAAGACGAGTTCGTTCAGAATCAGCTTCATTTAGCAGTTCGACTGACTCGATTTTCTTCTCATACATTCCCGGAGCGTCACAGTGCATTTACCCGTTGAAGCCGAGTGTCCATTGACTTCAATGGGGCTGCTTTGAACAGTTTTTTTCAGTGCTTGGAAAACTAGACAGTCATTGGATAAATGCTGCGATTATGTCCCGCCCACGGACGCTCAGCGTCTCTGGGGTAAATAGAGAAGTGGGCGGGCCTGGAGTCCGGGCGTCTGCGTGATGATTGGAGGACTACATCTCCTTTTGATTGACAGCGATTTCGTACAATCAAAAGTTAGGAAGCTATTCGAGATTTCGAGCTCAGTCCAATCGCGGATTTTGAAAGTGTACTCGAAAGTCAAACTGCTGTAACATATTTCTTGGTATTTGCAATTTTCATCATACATTTCACAGTTTAACCTAATTCCCACATTTCCTCCGTCGATGTCAGGTGCCTTGTTACATGTGCGGGGAGTGGTGGTGTTTGAATCACGGCACATCTGTCTAGTTTGGTTTCGGTTTTGTGTCGGGATTCGGACATTCATGCTCCTCGTGTTTGTTTTCTGTTGTGAGCGCACAAGATGAGCTTTCACTCGTTCGTGCATAACGTTCTGTCTTGTCGTGTGAGCGTGCGGTTTCGTGTTCGCTCTGTCCACGTGTGTTGTGTTTTGTGCATCGGCCGCGTGCTTTCATGTCATGTTTTGTCTTGTGCTGTGTAGCACACAGCTTGTGTGTTAAACTAGCTGTGTGCTTTCATGTTGTCATGTTCTGTGTGAACACGTGGCTTATGAGTGTTCTTCATGTTTTTGTGAGCTTGTAATTTGTTTTACTGGCCATGTGCTTGTGTTTTTAGTCATGTTTGGTGTGAGCACATGGCTTGTCATGTGTTCCCTTTCGAGGGAACTCAACACTGCGTCGAGAATCGACTCTTTGGGGACGCTCCCTTAGCGTGCCCCTCTGAAGTATGAATGAAACTATTCCAATCCTGATTGGTGTTGCGTCATGACATAACATGTGACGGTATAACCGGATGCATAAAAGCGACGCCGACACACACACACACTAGCTTTTCGCTCTTCAGCAAGCGCTCTATGTTACAACTGTCTGTCTTATTTGGTGTTGTTTGTCAGAAAATAACTATCTATATATATATATATATATATATATATATATATATATATATTATGGCCAGCCAGCAGTTCAGAATGTGTGTGCACCCCTGTCCTCGTTTTATTACGGATGGGGACACGCATGTTTTGTGTGTGAACTGTTTGGGAGCGCAGCACGCCCAGGCAGCTCTCGAGGGAGCTGCCTGCGTACACTGTGAAGCACTACCCATGAGGGTGCTGCGCTCCCGGCTGGTGTGCTTTGATAAGCTCGGTCAGGCTCGCGTTCCCCGCGGTTCTGGTCCCGCGTCTGTTGAGGCGGCGCGGCGACTCAGATCGTGGGGTTCGCAGCGGGATCTTGCAGATGAGAATGAGACTGCTGCGGCACTTTCTCATTCTTCATCTGAAGATCCCGAAGCCCCTGTGAGTGGTGCAGAAGCCCGCGCTGCGGCTTCTTCTGCCCACAACCAGGTCCCGGTGCTTGAGCTCTCTGCTTCCGAAGAGGCAGAGGTGATCAGCATCGAGGATGACCGTGATTCGAGCACGCCAGTTCACGGCCATGCTTATGAGGAGCTGGTGGAGGTTGTGACTCGTGCCGTGGCCAGACTTAACATCAGCTGGCCAGAAGATGAGCAGGGAACGCAAGTCGTAAGCAAGTTAGACGAGCGTTTCCTGCGGCACAGGTCACAGCCTCAGCGCCGGGGTTTGCCGTTTTTCCCCGATCTCCACAAAGAGATCTCGAGATCGTGGGATAAACCGCATTCGTCCCGTGTCTCCCGTCCATCTGTTGTCGATTATAGCAATGTTGTGGGGGCACGGGATATGGGTTATGGGAAGATGCCTAAAATCGAAGAAGCTCTAGCCGGTTATCTATCTCCTGAGTCGGCATCTTCCCTTAAAACCCCGGCGCTGCCTAGTAAGCCCTGCAGAGATACATCTGCTTTAATAGGCAGGGCTTACATGGCGGCAGGTCGGGCTGGTTCTTGTCTGCACTCTATGGCTATCTTGCAGGCATACCAGGCCGACCTCCTGAAAGATTTGGACGAGGGGGAGGGGCCAACTCCTGGAGATATTGCGGAGTTGCGCAAAGCCACAGATTTGTCTCTCCGGGTCACTAAAGAGACGGCCCGTGCTATTGGCCGCTCTATGGCAGCTATGGTGGCCACGGAGAGGCATCTGTGGCTCAACTTATCAGGTTTAAAAGAGAGAGATAAATCTGTTTTGCTGGATGCGGCGCTTTCGCCTTCTGGCCTGTTCGGCGATGCCGTTACATCGGTCGTCGACAGGTTTCAGGAGGCGAAGAAGCAATCTGCGGCGTTCCAGCAGTTCCTCCCCCAAAAATCGAAGTCCAAATCGAGTAGGGTGGGGCAAGAACATCAGCCCCAGCCATCAACCAGCTCCTCACACCGGGCAGAGCAAAAGGAGAGCGTTTCCTCTAGAGCCCCTCCTCCGGGAGCTTGGCAACGGAGGAAACGCTCCCAGCAGAAGCCCCCCAGCCAGAAGGGCGATTTAAGGGATGTCCTTCAGGCTAAGAGGGCTTCAGGAAAGAGGTCCTAGCCAGAGTGGTGGGACCTCTGAGGGCTGTCCCCTCCGTTGTAGAACAACCGAGGTTGCTCTCACAGCGGAGCCCTCAAGGAAACAATGTGAGTTGCCCGCCGTCGGTGACGCTTCGGGCCGCATCATATTCCAGCGAATGCACTGTGACTCTTGTTTCTCGAAAAATAAAAAACGAGTTATGGTCACGAAAACCGTATCGACTACAGCCTGCCGGTCTTCCGCTTCAGGGGGTCGAGAAGGGTGCTCGAAAAACACCAGAGGCCAGTCTTGAGAGGCTGGTTCCCTTAGTAGATTTTGTAGAGGCATGGTATCATCTTCCCAACATATCTGCATGGGTCCTGCATATAATAAGGTCAGGGTACAGACTGCAGTTCGGGCACCGCCCCCCCAAATTCTCTGGGGTGGTGCAGACTACAGTGGTTCCAGAGCAGGCTCAGGTGATGGAACAAGAAGTGCAATCTCTGCTGTTAAAGGAGGCCATAGAACGTGTTCCTCATTCAGACAGGGAGTCCGGTTTTTACAGCCGGTACTTTTTAGTTCCAAAGAAGGATAGGGGGCTGAGGCCAATTCTAGATTGCAGGGTTTTGAACCTGTCTCTGATGAAGCTCAAGTTCAAAATGCTCACTATTCCTGTCATCGTGAGTCAAATCAGATCCGAGGACTGGTTTGTCACGATAGATCTAAAAGACGCCTATTTTCACATATCCATCCTTCCATGTCACAGGAGGTTCCTGAGGTTCGCTTTCGGGGGCGAAGCTTACCAATATCGGGTTCTTCCGTTCGGCCTAGCACTCTCTCCCCGCACATTCACCATATGTATGGATGCAGCACTTGCTCCTCTGAGACTTCAGGGCATCCACATACTGAATTATATCGACGATTGGCTCATTCTGGCCCAGTCTCGAGAAATGGCAGTTCGGCATCGAGATGTCGTCCTTGGCCACATTAAAAAATTGGGGTTGAGACTCAGCACAAAGAAGAGTGTGTTAGAACCATCCCAGTCCACAACGTTTCTAGGCGTTGTGTGGAACTCGACTACGATGCAGGCACGCTTGTCTCCGGCGCGTATCGAGTCCATTCTGGCCATGGTGTCCAAGTTAAAGCTAGGCCAGGCCACTACTGTAAAGCAATTCCAAAGACTGCTGGGCCTCATGGCAGCGGCATCCAACATTATACCTTTGGGCCTTCTACACATGAGGCCCCTTCAGTGGTGGCTGAAAGCCAAGGGGTTTTCCCCCAAGGGGAATCCATTTCGTATGATCAGAGTAACGCTCAGATGCCTTCGTTCTCTAAAAATATGGAAGAAACCTTGGTTCCTGTCCCAAGGGCCAGTGTTAGGAACGTCATGTCACCGGAAAACCGTTTCGACAGACGCCTCCCTCACTGGCTGGGGCGCGGTCATGGACGGCCGCTTTGCCAGGGGTCTGTAGCAGGACCATCATCACTCTCGGCACATAAACTGTCTAGAGATGATGGCTGTGTTCAGGGCTCTGAGGAGCTTCCTTCCAGACATCAGAGGTTACCACGTCTTAGTACGATCAGACAATACTTCAGTGGTGGCTTATCTGAACCGACAAGGGGGGCTCAGATCGCGCCCTCTGTGCAGACTGGCGCATCAGATTATCCTTTGGTCCCAGGGGAAAATACTGTCTATCAGAGCAATGTATATTCCGGGGGTTCAGAATCAGGGAGCAGACATCCTGTCGAGGCAGGGGCTGAGGCCCGGGGAATGGAGACTTCATCCAGATGTGGTGAAGTTGATATGGGAGAGGTTTGGACCAATGGAAGTGGATCTATTTGCGTCTCGAGAGACGTCCCACTGCCCACTTTGGTTCTCCCTCTCACATCCAGCCCCACTGGGGTTGGATGCCATGGTACAGGCCTGGCCGAGGCTTCGCCTGTACGCATTTCCCCCGATCGCTCGGCTTCCGGCAGTCATGGAGAGGGTCCGTCAGGAGGGCATCAGTCTACTTCTGGTTGCCCCAATGTGGCCGACCCGAGTATGGTTTTCAGACATAATTTCGCTCCTGATAGCTCAGCCATGGCAGATTCCTCTGAGGAGGGATCTTTTGTCTCAGGTGGAGGGCACAATCTTCCACCCTCACCCAGAGCTGTGGAAACTGTGGGCCTGGCCTCTGAGGGGGTTCAGTACCTAAACGCTGGTCTATCAGCCGGGATGGTTGAAACCATACTTAGCTCTAGGGCTCCGTCTACTAGGAGATTATATGGCCTCAAGTGGAATGTTTTCGTCACTTGGTGTGAAGAACATAATTTAGACCCAGTTAACTGCCCGGTGGCTTCAGTTCTGGAGTTTCTTCAAGATCGTTTCTCTGCGGGTCTCTCCCCTTCCACGCTTAAGGTGTACGTGGCTGCCATTGCGGCTTTCCACGCGCCATTAGGTGATGGGCCTCTGGGGAGGCAACAGCTGGTCATTCGTTTTCTCCGTGGTACTTGAAGGGTGAGACCGACAACCAGGTCCAGGGTTCCTGCCTGGGACCTGTCAGTGGTTCTGGAAGGGTTATCTCTGGCCCCCTTCAAACCTCTTCAATCGGCTTCGCCTAAAGATCTTACCTGCAAATTGGTCTTTCTCTTAGCCATCACCTCGCTTAAGAGGGTGGGAGATATCCAAGCCCTGGCAGTGACTCCAGCTTGCTTGGAGTGTTTGCAGTCCTGTGCTGGTTCGTAGTTTTTGTTTGTATTTTTTATTTTATTTTATTATTAAAATAAAGCCCATCAACTCTGCACCTGAGTCCTTGCTCTTTTCACCATCCCCACACCTGACAGTTGAGTTTAAAAAAAATTAGCTTCCCCTCTTTGAAAGACCAGTAGCCGCCACTGATATATATATATATATATATATATATATATATATATATATATATATATATATACTTCAACCTGCTGGACCCCAATGAAGTCCACTATATGGAGAAAACTCCTGGAATGTTTTCCTTAAAAACCTTGATTTATTTCCAACTGAAGAAAGAAAGACATGAACATCTTGGATGACTTGGGGGTGAGTAAATGATCAGGAAATTGTTATTCTGAAGTGAACTAATCCTTTAAGCCTAGTCCCAGACTAAAATGCATGTTTGAGCTGTTTTAACTGAAAGCAACTTGCACTGATGGTGCTGGTGTAGTGCTGCCCCCAAAAGCCTTCTTAACTAGCTAAACCAGAAGGGATACCTAGACGAGCCCTGCTTCAACAGCTAAATTTGACTGGTTAACAGTCATGCTAGAGAAGTACCAAACCAGCATGGACATTCATACTGGTCTGTTCAGCAATGTTAGCCAACATTTAAGTTTTAAAGCTTGAATCTTTGCAAAGCAGTGACATTAAACCAAGTTTGACTTGAGGATTGGGAGAGACTTTTAACAACAGCATCCTGTCTGCTCTCTGGTTGTGTGAAGCACTTTTTCCAAAAGACGTGTTGTGTTGACGGAGGAACGAGTGGGTTACAGTATCATGTTGAAAAGACCTGCATAAGCTCCAAAAGTAATAGTAAATAAAACCTTTCTAACCCGTTTTTGAAAGAAGTCTCTTATGCTCACCAAGGCTGCATTTTCGGTTCTAAAACTGTCATATTTTAAAATGTAATTTATTCCAAAGCTGAATTTTCAGCGTCATTACTCCAGTCTTCAGTGTCACATGATTCTTCAGAAATTTCAGATTTTCTCTTTAATGAACATTTCTTATTATTATCAATATTATTTTATGGAAACTGTTTTTTTTTTTTTTTTTTTTTTTCAGGATAGAAAGTTCAAAAGAACAGCCTTTATTTGAAAAATATGTTTTTTGTAACAATTAAAAAGTATTTACTATCACTTTTGATTAATGCATTCTTACTCAATAAAAGTATTGATTAGTTTTAATGTATGCATATGTACAGTATATTATTTTCAGTTCACTCACCATTGGCAGGTATTGTTTTTGATTCTGAATGTTGGAGCATAGATCTGCAAGATTCCTGTGCATACATCTTTAACCAACCTGATCAACCAGCAACCACCAGAAAACCATGCTGATCAACCAGCTTCCTCTGCCCACTACAATCCTGGTCCAACAACTTAGACCAGCACCAAACTAGCTTCAACCAGCATAAACCAGCCTTCTGGTCTTTTCAGCACATGTGCTGGGGGAAGGTTTCTGTTTGGGTATGGCCAACAGCAGAGTTATTTGGCAGACTAAGAGCTGTTTGGCACATGCACATAGAGTGTTCCAATAGCTATGGGAGCAATCTTCCAGCCCTGGAACGGCTCGCTCACGCCGTGCTCAAATACCTTGACTGAACCTGGTAGTACTATAATATGAGCTTGCAGCGATACTCTATTTCTGTGACTTGTGCACCAGCAAGATTCAAGTCCATAACAATAAGTTAGAGAGCAAAAGAAAAAAAAAAGAAAATAATGTTTCATAGAATTAACAGATGGGAAGAATTGGTGAAAGAAGCTTTGTAGATGTTTTATTGGCAGCATTGCATATGGCTAATGCTACACCTGGTAAATAATTCAACACAACCAAGTTACCCAGCCATTCCACATTTCACACATGCATCTATAGAATCACTACATGTCAACAATGAACCAGAGGGTGTGCGACACTAATGTCTGAGCGCTAAATGAAAGGCAGCCTTTAAAACGATTTACAGACCTATTCCACGCACTAGCCATGGAGCGCCATGGCTATAAAATGAGAGCATGCTGTAGTGTTATGAGAGCAGGCTGAAAGAAAACTGCCTTGACACTTTCATGTGCACAACAGTGTGAATGTTCTGTAGGATTTTGCTTTACAAAATCAGGGCACACACACGTGAACACACTGTATCTGGCCTAATAACTGTGATTTGTAGTTGTGGCTAGCACATGCTATGGGGCCATGTGTTCAGAGGGTTACAGAAGGACAAGATCAGACAGTAAAAACTGACCTTGTGTCCACCCACCCGTAGTAACAGGGCTTAAATTAGTGGAGTCATGTATATTTACTTACTCATAAGTTACTTACAACTCTACTACTGAACTTCCAAGCCTACAGCATAGTTGTCAAGTCAGCTTTATTTATATAGCGCTTTATACAATACAGATTGTTTCATTGCGCCTTTTCAGTGATAAACGGGAAAATAACAATTCAGTGACGCAAACAGAGTTCAACTCTGCTGTAAACCAGCTCTAAAAAGACAATAGTAAACAGTCATTAATCCATTGAAATCAGTTCAATGTTGATTCATTTCGGTTCAACAACAGTGTAAAGTGCTTCCATTATGAAATGAGTTCAATTCAGCTATAAAGCAGCTCTACAGAAAACTAAGCTAAGTTGAGTTCTAATCCAATAGTGTTAGTGCAGTAAGAGCAGTAATGTTGCTGAATATTAACTTAGACAGCCAAGTTTTATGTCAGCGTTGAATTACCCCAATAAATAAATGCACATATTTGACATAAATGAGTATAATTCACTATCCAATTCCAAACCATGGTGCAGTTATATTATGGTGCAGTTCCTAATAAAATTACCTGCCAACCAAAGCCCATTTGGTGCCTGCCAAGTGTTAGTTTTGGACCATAGGACCTTTTAACCCAAATTACACAACTTAAATACTTAAATTCCATTACTGTCAGAAAAGTACATTATAAAGACAGCAGTGTTAAAAATTAAGTTTGCAATTTCGACATGACTAGTTTCACCAAACAAAATGGCAAACCCTTGTCTTCAATTGGTCAGGCAAACAAATAACCCTGCCCCAAACTCACATTGTAGAGTGCAACATAATTTATTTTAATATTCTCATTATTAATTTTTTCCATAAGTGTAAAGTCTTACAAACATTTAGAGTTATAAGCCATGAACCAAACCAATCAGCAACATTACAAACTTTGCTTTGAAACAAAAAGTAATTGAAAATCAGACAAAAATACAAAAGTATACACTAATGTCAAGTCAAGTCAAGTCAAATATATTTATATAGCGCTTTTCACAATACAGATTGTATCAAAGCTGCTTCACAGTATCAATCAAAACAACTTAACAATGTAATGTGTACTTAACAGCTTTAATGAGGTAAAGAATTACAATCCCATGAAGCATTGAGAGTGGAAATAAAACAGATGGATAAACATAAAACTATTGATTGAAATATGTTTATTCTGTATACAGAAGCAATATATTTTACGTTCATTGCAAAATAGGCATTGATATACAAGCATTTAAGTAGTTTGAGAGCATAATTTGCAGCTCCTCCTGGGAGTGGGTAGGTTTTTTTTTTTTTTTTTTTTTTTTGGCGTAGTTTGCTTGTTTACTGGTGGAGATTATTTGCAGAATCATGGGTAATGTATGTGTGAAACACGATTATTTAACAATAAGTTGAAATAATGTGGATTGATGACTTCAACAAAAGCATGTTTACCAACAATGAACAATCTATTCCCCTATTATGTAGAAAATAAATAGGATATTTACTTCCAGAACATGAATGTTGCACTCTATTGGTTGATAGAGTTTTGAATGTTCCACAATCACACAAAGGCAATTAACCTACAAATGGTTTACTTACATTTTTAGTAAGTCAGGAAATGAGAAAACTTTTGAACACAGAATAACCTACAACAATAGCATGGCAAAAACATCCATTTTGAGAATTTAACCCATTTTATGTATAGATTGTTGGCGCTGATGTATGCATGCCCACAGCAGTCACAGGTGAACTCTGGTGATAAAGCAGTGGGAATTTGCAGTGCCAGCATGCCTCGGGCTACACTAGACCAAAACTCACCCCAGTCTTCCCTCATGACTCATGACTCCATGGCACAGGGCAGCAGAAACATTTGTTTGAAGGAATGGAGTAAGCTAAGGAAAAAAGGAAAAGAGTGTGGAGTGTTGAGACATGCCCTTTGTTGTGCTCTTGGCAAAAGATAAGCAGGGGGAGGAGGAACATGCTGGGAATCCATAGCATGAGCATTCAATGCATGGAACCATCATATCAGATAGACCTGTTTTAACGCAAGACTACATAAATGTCCAAATCTTAGAAAATGCACAGCACTGCTACAAGAACAGCAACAGAACTGTGAAAGTGCAAAACAGATAACTATACATAACAGTCACTGCAACAAAGAGACAAGTTGTAGCATATACGTAGTTCAATGTGGGATTTTATGCACAACACATTTCTAAATAGTACTTAACCCATTGTAGTCAATAATTGTATCCCTTAAAACTCATCTTTGATCACCAAAATTACATATTTAAACGTTTTTTTCCTTGAAAAAAATTCGGTAACACTTTATTCCTATAGTCCACTTTGGACATTCAACTAACTACAAGTAACTTTGCAGCTACATGTCAACTAACTGTCATTAGAGTATTAGTAGACTGTCTGCTTAATATCTGCTAACACTTTATTTTGTTGGTCCCCCAACAGATATTCTACTCACTATAAGTAACTACAAGTCAACTTGTTCTCCTAACCCGAACCCTAACACCTAACCATAACCATAACAGTCTACTGACAGTCTACTACAGCCTACTAATACTCTAATGACAGTTAGTTGACATGTAGTTGAAAAGTTACTTATAGTTAGTAGAATGTCTAAAATGACTATCGAAATAAAGTGTAACCAAAAATTCTTCATGCCATAAAAGAGTCACCCCCCCCCCTTTTTTTTAATAGACATGAAAATGCACATTCCGAACTTAAATGGTTGTAATTCAAGAATGCTTTGGAATATAGACGCAAGATCGGTCTTGTTTTAAAGAAGACATTTGGCAGATTTTTGTAGAAGTGAAATATAATAAGAAAAAAAGTTATAGAAGTTATAGAGTTTATGAAAATGTACAATGTAAAAAAATGAATTATTCATATTTTATTTAATATTTTATATAAAATATATATTTTCAAAACATGTTTGACTCTAAAACTGCAACCAAAAAAAATCTGAGCAAGTTGTGTTTCAAATTTTAGGTTGATATCTCAAAAAATGAGCTTTCATTAAGATTTTGTTTGGGCGCAGTACCAAACTTTTTCACTAGGTGACAAACAGACTCCATTACTACCCATATAAGGGCACCTCAATTTCCATATGTGGTTTGAGTGATCTGAACCTTTATTCCCACAATTTTCATACAATTTATGAAGTAGACATCCTATTCAGAATTAGTATTGGAAGTTTGGCAGATTTTTATATGAATTCAAGAAACACATAAAAAGAACACGCATGTGCGTTATAACTCGCCGCCGCTTCACAAATGGTGAATCTATTATTTTTTTCTTTATATTTAAAACATTTTCAGACTATTTTTTCTAAAAAAAAAAAAATGTAATGTATGCTATCTTTTGAACTCTTGGCATGAAAACAAACTGAGGTTTCTTCCATTCTTTCATGATTTTTCATGTTCATCGTTATTTCAAAATAAAGGTCTGAACACGCCTTAGGAGTATGAAAATATTCTTGTTGCAAATTGATAAATTACGGCTCCTCTGTAATTTATTTTGAGAATCAGTCACCAAATATGATAGATTGAGATTGTAAGCTTTAAAATTATATATAGTTTGTCAAGATTAGTTTAGGTTTAGTATAGGATATTACTGTTTTAAATATGTAATGGCTGTGGGCCCACTGGTGGGCCGGTGACACTTAAATAGCTTGAATGTAACTACACCCTTGGCTCATTTAGTATACGCGGTTCTATGAATATGCTAATTAGCCCCGCCTCCACTCACTCACACCAGCTCAGAGATCCACTCGTTGACGATCACACGTTGTCGTGATTGGTTACAAGGTTTGTGACATCAGAAACACCAGCGGTTTCAAACCGTGTTTTTCAGACTGTCTTTGGTTCACTGCAGTTTTAAGGAGAAAATACTCTGCAATTGTTCTGACTTATGAATTTGCACATGGTTTGTCTTAAAGCATATTAAAAACACCACATAGACATATTTAACAACATTAAAAGCTTGATTTTCACCAAAGGGGGACTGTAAGAAACATCAAAAATGACAGCACGGACATTTCATTTAAGTTGCACAGTGCCCTGTAACTTAGAAAAAAATTTTTTATGTAATAATGTATACATATATCAACATCTAAATATCTTAAAAAATAAAAAAATGTGAGGAAATGTTCTTTTTTTCGGGAGGAGAAGGGGGGGGAAGTACTTTCTCAAGGTACTTTCAGAAACATCTTACAAAGGCCACAAATTGACAAAAGATAAAGTTAGCCAATGAGGCATTTACAATTAGCTTTAATGAGATAACTTTAACTTGAATATTTGCAATAGGATAACTCTGTTTTGAAATGTTAGTATCATTACTCTTATTCGAGAAATGTTATCAAACAGGATTTTTTAGAGTGATAACCAACTAATACCAGGGGGGAAAAATACAGAATTGATTAAATTCATTGCTGACACTTAGTGAGGTTTTTGTCACTGTTTTTCCTCCAAGATGATGTAACTTCCCGGAGGGTCATGTCAGTGAGCAAATATCTTGAAGGGATATTCCTGAAGATGAAGTATCATTTGGGACAGGATCAAACAGTATGAAAAAAAAACAGTATGTGGCAAAAGAAGTATGTCTGAATTCACAGTACTCATAAAAGAGGCAAAAAAGTATGTGAATGAAAAGTACTACGATTGACACTTTCCTATCCCATGAGGCCACGGGAGAGAATTTGTGAACGGCAGTGAAGCAACATAGCGAATGTAGTACATCCGGATTACATTCATAATACACACATTCATACTATATAGTAAGTACTTTTTTATTCAAAATAAGTACCAGCTCAAGAGAGTATGTGATTTTGGATGCAGCCATTTGTGTTTGAAACATTTTGATTAAAGAAAAGTAAAAAAAATCAGATATTTCTAAATAAATGGCAATTTTTTCATATCAAGAATGTCATAAAAAAGTTAATATTTTCCATTATTAAAACTTGTGATTAGAATATTTTGTCCAATATAGTAAGAATGTTTCTCAAAATGAACTTGAACTGAATATGTACCAGTGCTTCCACATACCACTGTGACCATTTTCATTCAGCTGGTTGGTCAATCACAGAAATATTTGTTCTGTGCTTCTTTCTCTTCATTCTTTCTCTCTCTCTCTATGAATCAACAATTTGGCTATTAATGTATTTGCTTGCTGTGTACAGTCTCCTTGAAGTCCGTCCATCTCAAACTGATCTATTGTGTGTCTGTCTGTCCCCATGTCTAGGTGACCCCTCACCTCATTGTACTCTTCTCCAGCGTGTTCCTTTTGACCGACAGAGTTTCACAACACTTATCAGCTGCTCCTCTCACCCCATAAACACCCACACTCAAATAACTGTATGCTCAAGTTCACTCTGGGGAACAGGAACTTAAACATAATGGCCAAAATAAGACAATCATAAATCATCTGACATTATATATACATATATTGCAAGGGGCATCCTGAAATACTAGTTTAATCTAGTTTACTTCGCTCAGGGTCAAAGGTCACCCATTCATACACGTCATTTTAACAGCAGCTCATGACTGAATGGGGTAAAAGGCCATGTTTGTCCGATTGGCAAACAGAGTGTAGAGAAAGAGAATGAGATTCCTATAAAAATGGAGAGATGAAAGAGAAAGGTTATCTCTTCTCTCACTCATTGATCTGTGTGCATGCCACGGCCCAGAGCCTGGGTGCTCACACACACCATTTTACACACATCAGAGTTAACCAAAAAAAAAAAAAATAATAATAATAATAAAACCTGCTCACAGAAGTACAGATTTGCTTTAAAATTTTGATTTGCAGTTATTCATTCTGACCAGTGGGAGGGTTTTAAAATCTAAGCCAGCTGATTGGTCAATAATTATGAGCGTGTTTGAAGGCCAGCGGGACCTTTGATATTATCCTTAAACATTTCTAGGAAAGCCAACAAGGAAACCTTTGGGGGAAAAAATGACCTTTTGTAAATGTGTCAGACTGTTTGTCTTTGTTCTTTTGCAGGAAAACTTTGTTTCTTCAGCAGAATTAAAGGACAATTCCGGCCAAAAATGAAGCTTGGGGTAAGTAACACATGGGTACCGAGTCGACCGTTCTCTGAGATGTGTTTTCATGATAATCGAATGTACCCAGTTTTATCTTGAGTTTAACTAAATTGAGAACTTTGTAAGTGTACAGACAGTTTAATAAGAAGATACTTTATAAAGACAGTACACTTCGCTTATATAGGCAGGAGCCATCTTTGGAAAACAGTCTTGACCAGTCAAACCAGTTTTTATTTATTCTATGCCCTATATACTAACGTTATAAGCTAATCTGTGGTAAAAATAAACTAAAACTAAAGATAAAACTGGGCACATTCGATTATCATGAAAACGTATCCCAGAGATTGGTCGACTCGATATCCAAGTGTTATTTACCCCTAGGTTCGTTTTTGGCCAGAATTGTCCTTCAAGGAAGGGTGCAAATGTCTCACTCAAGAAAATGTGATAGTGATAGATAAAGTATATTGTCAAATTATGTGAAATGTGAAATATTCTTGGAAATCCAGATGCAGTAGCACACCTGTGTCTCAGATACAGGGTGAAACCTACTGTATGTAGGACACATGTGTGAAAATATTTTGTGACTCCTATCGTGACTTTTATCATTGACAGGACCTGTTGTGAGTATATAGAGGATGAAAGTTGGTTAATCAAAACTCACAAACTGGTTCTAAGTGGATAAGACATTAGCACATGTTAGGTCACATGCTTTCAAGGCACTAGTGAGTTCATTTTAGACTAGAAAATACACATACATTGGATAAAATAAAATAAAAATCATTGTACATCCAAATGTGTTTTTTGGTCATTTTTGATGCACATTTTGTAAAAACAGTAACTCAAAGACCAAACAAATCTGTGTTATGCATAATTTATGTGTAGCTGCACTATTGAAGATAGTGATGGCACCGCAACAGAAAACGAGGCCGTATAGTGAGAAAGGATGAAGTTGAAGATTAAGAAGGATAGAAGCAGTGAGGGTGATGATAGAGATGAAGAATATACTGTAGGCAGGCCCGCATTAACCTGCCGTTAGGCCCTGGGGCTGAGAGGTTTTGTAGGCCCACAATTAAAAAAAAAAGTCTAATGATCACGTTTGTCTATACAACAAAAGCAGAAATAAGTTTCTCTCGGGGAGATATAGCCTAACGAAAACAGTTTTCCATAAAAAAATCCACAACAACAGCAATGTAAAACCTCTACAGCACAGGCTATACTGGAAAGCAGTAAATAGTCTAGTTTTAGTCGACGAAATTTACAGTAGATTTAGTCGACTAAAATCTAATGGGTTTAGTGAAATTCTAATGCATTAATTTAGAATTTCTCTAAAATTTCCAAACCCATTATATATTCCCGTAGAAAACATCTATTAACCTGTTAATATGAATAATTTTTAAAGTTTGAACATGCAATACTGTACAAACACAGATTTAGCACGGTGACAACATAATATCTTAAAATTAAATAAAAACACTTCTCCTAAAGTAGAACAGTCTTTTTTTTTCTTCAATTAATGATTATGCAGTCTTTAACTTGCATACATCATTCTTTATTCTTTCAAGCAGACATATTTATTTTGTATAATTTAAGTATAATTGATCCATATTGAAGAGCAGTGAATGCTTTTCTCTTTTATTTTGTTGTTTGATTAATATTAAGTGTACAGACGGCATTAGTTTTATTACGCACTTTCACTTTAAGACCGAGTGCGCAGATCCAATAACACTGATGCACATCCAATATTCTCACAACTGTACATTCTGTAAAGACATAACCGACTGTGTTTACGTGAATACTCTCTAAAACGGACATTTAGACATAATGTTGTGTGTATTTGTCCATTTAGATGCGAAAGAGAGCTCAATTCAGTCCTCGCGCGCTGTCTGTCTATATTTAGTGATGTTACGTCTGACACCGACGCTCCGAAGCTTGCTTCAAACTCGAACGGTCCTTGCAATGAACCACTGCTTCGGAGCTTGTATCATTACGTCACTAGTCACGTGAAAATGACGTCTGAAGCAAACACACTGCTTCACTCCTGTAGTGAACCACCTGACTGCTTTGACAGGCCAATCCAGTAAGTGTCGACAGGTTTGAAACCTGGCGGCTGTATTTCTTATAAAAGTGAAGCTGTTTTTTGTGTACTCCTGCATCATCTGTTCCATGCGAAAGGATATTCTCTAAAGCTGGTGAAATTGTTTAGAAAAAAGAAATCGCCTTTCACCAAAGACTGTGGAGAAAATAATATTTCTGAATAAAAACCATACCATTTAATGAACACTTATAAGCCTTCTGTATGATGTAGCCTACCTAAAGCACACCCTCTGATACATTTTATTATTATTATTAATTTGAGAACATATGAACATTGTTACATAAAAATATGCATCAAAGACAGAAACTTCAAAAACTCTCTGCTACATTATACAACTACAACCAGTTACACAAGCACATCCTTTTCAACATACAAAAATATCAGTCCCACCAGTTAACAAGTTATAGAGGTATGCTTCCCACAGCTAAACAAGATAAAGCTTTCACACATGATACTGCCCTGCTAAAAAAAAAAAAACTATAGACACCATTACAGAAAATCTATTGGATTTAATGGTTTTCATGGGAATTTTATTGGTTATAATGGAAATTATAGTGGTGTCTGTGGGTCTCTACTGATTATGTGTTGGGTTCTATTTGTGGGGGCATTAAATCCTAATGGAATATGTGCCAAACACACTACAAAAAGAATTCTGTAGTGGTTTAAATAGTAAAAGCCAGTTTAATAGAAACCATTAGAATTTCTGTGATGGTTTCCAACTTTTTTTAAGCTGGTCTGATCTTCTGTCCTTGTATAAAGAAATAATTATACACACACACACATCATGCTTAATGTTTTATTATCGAGGTGAACACATGAAATTCACCTACACAAATGAGTTTCACAGCACTAACACTAGGCTTGTTTGAGATGAGCAAAATCTGCGCAGAACCGATCACCGGTGATCAACGAGAGATGCATGCCGGTTAGAAATGTGTCCGAGAGCGGCCCGCCTTGCTCTGATGTCATGCTGACCTATGTCAAAAAACTCTCGCGACCGCAAGGCGCACGTGTCGGATTCTGCAGCCGCGCGCAGTTGCTCTCCACCGATTGCGCTGATCAAAAGCATGATGGGAAACGACTTGCTTACAACACAGCTTAATGCTCATTGGTTTAAACAACCGTGATGTATTGTTCTTTTTTAAAATATTTGTGTTTAAAACTCTGGTATCATGTTTTATGTGTATACGTACGTTATGTGTGAATAAACTCTCTGACAGTGCGATATGGGTTATGTGATGTCATTTTTATAAAAAAAAAAAAAAAAAAAAAAATATATATATATATATATATAAACATATGTCTGTATTAAAGAAAAAATTATTCATAAACACATATTTGGAATGGAATTAAATAACAAGTACTTTGGGTGTCTTGTTCATTATATTTATTTTCATATAAAAGCAACAGAACTTAAATTACATCCAGTTTATTAGCAACACCGTGCACGAGCGTGAATCCCGTGAATCCCGCCATATCCGCCTTTGATCTCACAGGTGTTTGATCCACTGCGAGAAGAGAGATCTGTCCGTCTTGCCTGCGGTTTTTCCACTCCTCCCCTCACTGCAGCCGCCTACTCTCACCTACATTTCAGGCGAGGCAAGGCGCATCTCAAACAAGCCTACTGTTTCAGCTTTGATCGCTTCGGTAAACACGTCATAAACGGGGCGTTAACATAAGCCTACTTGCATTTTATGGTTGTCAGCTTTGTTGCATTACATTTACTTCACCAGGAGATGGTGCTGCAATTTCTATCTGAATGAAGCTTCGAGTAATGAACCATTTTCGACACAATTGTATCGGAAAGCAATAATGCTTCGAAACGCTTCATTTGACCATCACTATCTATATGTGCAGGCCAGGGCTGCACGCTTCGGGTCGGGACCGTATCGTCTCGTTTTCGTCTGTGAAAAAAATTGTTGACGAAAATAATTACGCAAATTATGAAACGAAATTAACACTGCCCGCCTGTTTGCTTGTCCTCTCCACTGTTCATTGATCGGTGCTCCGCTTAATGAGCTCGACTCACCTTCATTTGCAGGTAAAAAAAAAATCCTGTTAGCTTTGGAATCTTTTTTAACAATTCATTCTCACTGTTTTCTTTCTGTCGCGATATTTTTCGTTTATGAGCACCACTCTCAAACTTTTTTTTGATAGCTATCATCAGCCTCTGTGACTAGCATAAATTTGAATAGACTACTAGAGAAGATGACGCAACTGTTTCTCTACATTCTGATAGGCTGTCATATCATGCTTCCCACGTGGGTCACTTGTAAATTGGATCAATCAGCAGCCAAAAACATGAATATCAAGTGATTGACAGAAAATTCGACAAATTACAAAACAATGTGATTTTTTTTTGGCTTATGATAGGCCCCTTGTCTTCATAGGCCCAGGGGCTTCAGCCCCAGTAAGCCCGTGCATTAATGCGGGCCTGACTGTAGGTCATAGATTGTTGTGGAAGTTAGGCATTTGGGTACATTGTCCTATGCTAGTTTGGAAGATGTGATCCATACAACCAGAGGTCAGGAAAGATGGCACTGCTTATTGGTCTCACTACACTGACAAGCTGGGATTCTCCCAAAATGATGACTAAACAGGTTAAAATCGAGTTACAAGTGGAAAGCGTGCTACACTGAAAAAGAAGAGTCTTGTTGATTGTCACTCGTGCTTCAATCATTGATTTGGAATACCAAGAAAGTTTTTAATGCTTTTTAAAACACTAAGACATGGTTTCACTACTTTCCAGGCAGTGAAGTTGCATCAGAATTTGTGAGTTCCAAATAAAATATAGTATCACTATAGATTTATTTATTTATTTATTTATTTATTTATTTATTTTTTGGACACACTAAGATACTTTTCAGATAGTGAGAATGCATGTGAATGTGTTCAGACAATTTGCCATTTTTTAAAAAAAATTTAAGAAGAAAAGGTCAGATGTAAAAAAAATAATTTTGGAAAGTTTTTTTTTTTTTTAGCTGTGATTTTATAATTAGTCTCATAGAGGGCTAAAGCAAGTAAAGAAAGTAAATATTATGAAAGGTAATCTAAACCAATACTTTATAGCCTTCTTTTGTAATATGATATGTACTTTACGGGAATGAGCTGCAGTAAGGGTTACGGCTTTGTAAAAACTAAGTGTTCTTAGAGCGCCCTCTCCAGGCCAATATATGTAAGCTGAAATAAAATGAAATATTTAAATGACATGATAATCATAAACATAAAAACAAAAATATTAAAAACGTTTCCTTGGCAACTAACTAAAATAAAAATGATTAAAGTAGTAAAATTACTAAAACTTGATTATAAAAACAAATCAAAGCTAAATAGAAATATTAAAAAAAAATCTAATAAAAATGACAAACGCACATTAACAAAAAAATCGAAGTCAACGAATAAAGACTATTATGTGCTTGGAGCAATAACTTAATAGTAGGCTAAAATTATATCATCATTTACGCACTCTTATGTTGTTTCAAAACCTGTATGACTTTTTTTTTTTTGTGGAACACAAAAGAACGGTGGAGTTCAAACAACATTACCATACAGGTTTGGAACAACATGACGGTGAGTAAATTTGAACAGAATTTACATTTTTGGGGAGAACGTATACCTTTAACAGCATTAATTGTATTTTTGTTGGGGAAAAATAAAAATATAACCCTCTTTTTTGGTATAAAAAAGACAAACACATTACACATTTATACAAACATTTTATTGTATGACATAGTATAGAATGGGGGCATCACTGAAATCCTTTGACACTGAAAAAATATATATTTTCATACATTTCAATCAACCTCTGTATTAATCAACATATTCCAAAGCAGGAGCCGTTAATACTTCATGGACACATCAATGCACAGAGCTACAGCGGGTGTGCAAGATCAGTGACATTGTGTGGGCTCACATCCGTGACTCTTCACACACAAATTCATGTAAGGCACAACTTAAACACAACTAGCTATTTACTTAGTGGAACAATTTGATCAATTCTACAGAAAAAGGTCAACTGCGGGGAAGGTTTCGTAAAAGCAAGTACTGTAGATTGCATAGTCAAGTATTATCAGTGTAAAATGATAAAAAAAAAAAAAAAAATCATGAGCAACAAATCCATTGTGTAAGGTGGATATGTGCTGGTTATTTGGTCTGGTATCTGAGGCATTAAGACAAAATAAACTCAAGACATAAAGCAGAATCTATAAACAATAAGATTCTGCTTAAATTAAAGATAGCACAAGAGGGAACATGCTTACTTCAGACACAGACTCTAAATTCTGGACGAGTTTGTCATAGATGTGGTAGGAATCAAGTCATGTGAGCTCGCTGATGAGTTCAAGTCAATAGAATGAGAAATGAGTAGTCAACAAACAAGATGTGATGAGCTTGAATTTTTGACAAAATCATTTTTAAAGGCAACAGAGGTGACTTACTATAGTGCACTTGGACATACTGTATGTTCAACATATGATTATTTTGATTAGAGCTATAAACAGATACAGAAGGGTCTGTATATGTGTATATTTGACCTGCGATGAGAGATCAACCTGACACTCTTAATGGAAGATTTCACGGCGATTCCATAGAAGAACCATTTTGGTTGCTCAAAGAACCTTTTGGTGAACAGTTCTTAAAAGAACCCTGGTTTTCTTAGTTTAAAGAGCATTTTAATAATCTAAAGAACCTTTTTTAAAAAAAAAAAAAAAATTGTGCTGAAAGGTTCCATGGATGTTAAAGGATCTTCATAGAACAATTTATGCCAAACCTTTATTTTTAAGAGTGTATTGTATTTCCATAGGAAGATGGTGGATCCATTGAAAGAGTAGGAAACTACATGAGAGTTCAGCCAGTTGTCAAAGAATATAAAGTGTGTAAAAGCTTACGTAAACATATCGCTGTCCTCTATGGTGGCTAACCAGAAGCTGTAGGAATTGCTAGCATAGTAGTTGCAGGTTCTGCGACCATGACACTCGATGAAGGAAAACTCAGATTGTGTCCGAAAACGCCCCCATACCCTTAAATAGGGCACTATTTGAGGGGACAGCCATTTGTAGTGGTGTCCGAAACCATAGTGGACTTATTGAGTACACTCATTCAATCCCAGATTTTACCGCAATAACGAGTGTACGACTGAATAACACTCAATGGCTAGAGAATACCCATAATGCACTGTGAAGGTCGCGCCGAATGAATTCCCATGTCTCGCCAGAAGATGGCGCCTGCAGCTACATCATCCATTCATTTTCCAAACCGCTGGTCCAATGTGGCTACAGGTATAAACCCAGACAGCAACATTGTGTTGGCCCAGATCCGGCCCACATCTGGAACACGTGGATTCTACACATACCAGATGTGGGCCGGATTTGGGCCGATACTATACTGATGTCTGGGAATTCCTTTTTAATTGATTATTAAATTGTTTAAAGTTTATACATGCTAGTTTCCTTGACATAGTTTAAAATAAATATTTTCATTACTTCTGGAGCTGCCAGTTTGCTACGTTTCAAATGATTATTAAACAGCAAGCACAAACTATGCAAAAGCGGCAGCCCTTCCAGTGCACTCAGTGTCCGAATTCACTCAATTGTATTCATTCACTCGTTCAAGTGGAATATATAAGTGGACTAATGTAGGGTATAGTGAATAAGTGTATAGAGGGCAATTTCGAACACAGCTTGAGACTGAAACTGTGCCATTACATAATAGTAATGACAACATTTCTGCACCAAAAGCAAAGTGGAAACATACACACATAAACAAACATACACATCGAAACATGGCAAGTTTCAGGAGAAAGGCCACATGCTGATGCTGCGCACACAAAAAAAAAACAGTGCAGAATATTACAGTTTATGTGCCAAAGGTCTTTTGCAGTGGTTAACAAAGTAATCAATGTAGAAAGGAAAGGGCCTTTGGTGCTTAAACTCTCATCGTATAAGTTTTCATAAATAATTAAGTATGACAAAATCAATGGCATTTACCTGAAGAGATTATGGTGACAGAGTGTTAACTAAATAGAGCACTATATTTACAACAAAGCTTGATCTTTGCCTTTCCTACATCATACTAAGAGGGTGCTGACAAACTTACTGACAGTAGGAACATATAATTATTCTATAATGTTAGTGTTGGTTGATTATACATTTTTAGAGAGAAAATAAACAAGATAGGCTATCTGCATCTGATATTGTTGAGTGGCATGATAAATAAGAAGGCTTGGACGGAATAGTATATGGATTTGTTGAAGATGGTTTCCTGCTTACTAATACATATACTCAGTGCAAGTGTAAACAGGTGTCATTCATTAGACACAATGGAACAAGGTTAGTTAAGCGCTCTGTGTGAAGCAAATGTGCCAGTAGATCTTGAGGTTCCATTGCTATAAACGTTGAGACGGGTATTTTTCTAAATGTGTTCTTGAAGTTTTTTTTTTTTTCTATGGCTTTTCATAGAAGTAGCACCATATGTTTGTCGTTTGTTCGTAAATCTGGAAGATAAAGAGCAGATGCAATGCCGAGGCTGGTCTATACCCTCTTCATGCACACTTGACACCTGCTGATGTGAGTTCGTAGATTGCCGGCTTTTAGTGTTGTAGGGACAGGTTTCCTGTAACCACAATAAAAACAGATATTTAACAGGAGAACAGGAAAATACATATTTTAAATGTTTTATTAGTATTATTATTATTGTAAGAATCTGCAGTGATAAGAGAAGTTGACCAATTGTTGGAAGTGTGGAAACCATGGAAGTTTCTGCCATGGAATAAAAAAAAAAAAAAAAAAAAAAATAATAATAATAATAATAATAAAAGTTGAAGTCACTATTTCTTGCCATTCCTATTTTAGATTTTGTTTTTGTTTTTTTAAGTGAACATCTCGCAAATTCAGACTTTCTCATAATTGTGAGTGTATAACACAATTCTGACTATTCCGCGCAATTTATATATTTTTTTTATTTATATCTCACAATTTTGAGATATCTCGCAATTTGGCCTTTTTTCTTATAAAAGCAGTGTGTATATTTCAATACAGACTATTTTTTCTAACATACAATTCTGACTCTTTTTCTTTTCTAAGTTTATGTCACAATTGTCAGTTATAATCTTGCAATGTGGCCTAATTTCTTAGAATCTCGCATTTTGGAATATACTTACAATTCTGATTTTATTTATTCACTTATTTATTATTAACTTTATATAATTGCCTGCCCGATGGATCTACATAATTTCAGAATTTGGCAATAAATATAAAATCGATAATTAATCCTGAATTCTAATATGAAAACATCGCAATTACTTTTTTTTTTTTTTTATTCTGTTGTGGAAACAGGAAAGTGTATGTTGTTCTGGTCAATTTTCTTAAGTGAAATTTGTAATCTATTATGGTAATATTCCAAAACTGCATATATAATGATTATTTAATGTATCTATTAAATTATCTAATTATTAAATTAATCATAAAAAATATGAAATTCGATAAATGTTGTTTAAATAGCTATTTAATTGAATGCTACACTTCATCTTTGTACCATCAGTCCTAAGTAATAATAATTAACAATTTGTATGTAATATATAAGTCATTATTCTCTGAAACAATGTTTTAATTGCATATTGTTATTGTAATTAATTACAGTACCATGCAATGTTATGTAATGTGTAAAGTGGACACATTCTAAAAAACAAAACAAATTTTATTAGTTGTCTCTCAGTTGAGGTAAGAATAAATTAAAATGTATTTGTACTTCTAATTTTTTTAAGTTTGCCTGGTTATTGGTTATATAAGACATTGGTTCTATAATACAATACAAATGCACTAAAGTTATCAAGAAAGTATTGTGCCCTCTTGTGGATAGAGAGAGGTTTTACTTTAGCTTTGAAATTCATCATGGGTGTGGCATATACAGCATAAATATTTCAAATAATTAAAAAAAAAACAGCTTCTTATATATTCTGTGTGAAGTTGAAGGAAAAAAATGGTGCATCCATTGAAAGGGTAGGAAACTACATGAGAGTTCAGCCAGTTGTCAAAGAATATAAAGTGTGTAAAAGCTTACGTAAACATATCGCTGTCCTCTATGGTGGCTAACCAGAAGCTGTAGGAATTAGCATAGTAGTTGCAGGTGCCGCGACCATGACACTCGATGAAGGGAGCCGAACGAAATTCTTCCAGACAAGAGCCAGGAGAGGCCAGAGCCTGACCGGAGCCCTCGGCACCAGCACTGGTGTGCTATTACACAGACAGACAAAGTCCTTAACTGACCAAGTACACATTCTTACTGAATTGTCCTTGGGAATTATGAATGTAAACAGATGTAGCTTTCTCTCAGTACTTAACCAGGTGACCTAAATAGCTAAGTTTGGAAAGAATGAAGGCATTTTCAGAGTGAAGCACAGCACTGCGCTCATTTAAGACTCTGAAACACTGTATCTCTGAAACCTGCAGCACACATATTTATTTAAATAATTTGACGCCTTTACTTAAGCCACATTAAGTCATATCGTGATAGCAAGTTTGTTTCGATATATGGTGCAACCCTAAGAAAACTATTTTCCTCACCATGACGAAAGAGTATCCGATCCAGAGAGAATCCCAACCGCGAGGGCAGGTTGGGATCTGGATGGTCTGGCTGTGCACTGCTATCACCATAGCAGGAGCCTCACAAACTGCACATCTGTCACAGGAAAACATACATGCACATGAGTAGGAAGAGGGATTCTTACTCATGGAAATAGCAAATGTTTCATAAAAGATCTCAAACCTGCTGATGAAGGGTTTGATGCTCTGACCGGTAGCAGGGGCCATGCTCATTGGCATGGGCTCAGGAGAGGTGAGCCAGTAGGAATAGTCATTACGAGATGCAAAATTGCATACGTTGTTGATGTTGCAGAAGAGGAAAGGCATTGGGCTGAACTTCCTTAGGCAGCTACCAGCTGTACCTATAGGGTAAAGAGAGCAGGAATGTCAGGGACTGTTTAACTTTGATTTATATTCCATAAAAACTACTCTACCAGTCAAAGGTTTGGAATATATATATATATATATTACTGTTTTTGAAAGAAGTATCTTCTGCTTACCAGGGCTGCATTTATTTGATCAGAAATTCAGTAAAAACAGTAATATTCTGAAATATTATTACAATTAAAAAAATACTGTTTTCTATTATTATTTCTGAATATATTTTAAAATGAAATTTATTCCTGTGATGCAAAGCTGAATTTTCAGCATCATTACTCCAGTCTTCAGTGCCATATCCTTCAGAAATCATTCTTATAAGCTGATTTGCTGCTCAATTATATTATATTATATTATATTATATTATATTATATTATATTATATTATATTATAATTATATTAACTATTATTGGTGTTCAATTATTGTTAATGATTCTTATAATCAATGTTTAAAAGTTATTGCTGCTTAAAATATTTGTGGAAACCATGATACTTTTTTGATGGATAGAAAGTTCAAAAGAACAGCATTTATTTGAAATAGAAATATAGTGTAACATTACAAATGCCTATAAATTAATGTAATGCATGCTTGCTGAGTAAAAGTATTAATTAATTAATTATTAATTTTCTTTTTCTTTTTTTCCCCTTACCCCAAACTTTTGAATGGTATTGCCTCAAGGTTGCCACAGAAATATTAAACAGCAACTGTTTTCAACATTAATAATAATAGTGTCGCTATAAAAATTGTGTGATTACTGTGCTGACCTAGGTCTTGCCCATGTGATCTCTCGTTGCCCTGGACATAAAGCAGCGAATATCCTTCGTAAATCAGTGTTGTTCCATCAGGACATTGTGGAACATCAACAGTCTGACTGTGGCGGGTTACAAGGAAGCCATGGTCCATTGAGGAAGGGCCAGGAGGGCCGATGTGACCTGGGATACCATCAGGCCCTGAGGGCCCAGGGTACCCTCTGGGGCCTACAGAAAAGAGAATTTGGGGAATAAAATAGGGATCAGTGAGCATAAGCGATCCTATGAACTAAAGTCTTTTCAGTTTTGCTGAAATTTCCAGAACTTTCCTCCAGTTCTTCTGCCTGGGACTGGTAATGTCTGTTAACATAATTGGAGTATCTGTGCACCTACCAGAAGGTCCAGTCTGTCCAGGCTCTCCTTTGGCTCCAGGATGTCCATCATAGCCAGGTGTCCCATCAGATCCTTTTAAACCCTGAGGTCCCATCACACCTAAAAGAGTGGTTTTGTGTTAAGTGATATCAACTTTTTTCATAGACTTCAGAGTTCAGATAGTTGAAAGACTCACCGTGTTGTCCTTTCGGTCCAGGGGAGCCTTGGATTCCAACTAGACCTAGGGGACCCTGTGGTCCTGGAAGACCAGGATCTCCCTTTACATATGTGTGCGGCCCAGGGGGTCCAGGGGGGCCTTCGCTACCTTAGATAAAAATATTAAAAGCAGTAAATTCAGTAAAACTTAAAGAATATAGAGCATTCAGACCTAAATTGTAATTTGATTATAGATGCTTCACAACATATTCAGGTGTTTCAAATAGGGATTTGTGGAAGCAATTTGAATTTGTAATTATGTGAATACATCCTGCATCAGAACACAGTCAAAGCAATGGAATATGAATTATATTTTCAAGATTATACAATATTAATATTAAATGACACTATATTGTATGTTATTGAATTATTTATATAATTAATTGATGATAATAATAATAATAATAATTAATTTTATGAACAATTATGTACAATATAAAGCAATAAAATGAAAGTATACTATTAATATAATATTAGCTATACAATTAAAAAAGGTTTATCTGAATAAACAATGTTTATCTGAATAAACATGGATAGACACTAATGATACAATTGAATGGAAATCTAAGTTCAAGTTTTGATCATACCTTTGAGCCCTGGGAATCCTCTATCACCTCCTTCACCCTTAGAACCAAACACTCCTTCCTCACCCTTTATACCTGGAATGAAAGTCACTCAATCCACTATCTCTGTCAAGCATTGCTTTATATAAATATGAAGGATGACACAAAGGACAAATAAATTGCACTTCATCATTCTGTCAAGTCAAATTTCATCTTAAATCTTACCAGGGAAACCAGGAACACCCTGTGGTCCCATCTCACCCTTTGGTCCATTATAACCAGGCAATCCAGGCTCACCCTACAGAGCACAACTGTATTAAATTATACCCTATCATTTTTAAAGGCACATGTTTTATTTTAGAAGATGTAACCTTTACAAACTCACATGAACACCAATGAAACCTTTGTCTCCTTTATACCCTTGAGAGCCTTGTGGGCCAGGGATGCCAACATCTCCCTTTTCTCCTTTAGATCCAACATTGCCTGGAAAGCCAGGTTGGCCTGGAACACCAGTTGCACCTGTGGTTAAAAAAAATAAAAATAACTGGTTGTAAGATGATGCAGGCCACATTCACAGTCATACTTTAGAGTACTAAATGCAGTTGAATACAGTTCAGTTATTAAGTTATTAGTTTAGGGTTCACCTTTTTCTCCCGGCTGCCCCTGAGGTCCCTTGTCCCCTTTAGGCCCCTCCATGGATGCTCCTGGAAGTCCTCTCTCTCCAGGTTGACCTAGTTCCCCTGAGAATCCTTGCACACCTTTCTCACCTTTGGTTCCAGGAATACCTGGAATCCCAGGAATGCCAGGAAGACCAGGGTTGCCTTTGTCACCTATGTGGAGACAAGGAGAAGTATTAATGTTTAATTTTATTTTCACTAAATATCCTTTAATTATTAATTGGAAGGAAAGAAGAAAAATGTATTCATTTTTAGTAGAACTCTTAAGGTGAAGATACACAGGGCAACTCTTTGAGCAATGTTGCTGAGCAATATTGCTGGGCAATGTTGCCGTCAATGGGCCATGAGGTGAGACACAGGGCCCACGACCAATCTAAATTATCCAGATAGAAATTTATTGCCCATTTTCAATGGGAAAGTGCCCAAGCAACAATCGCTCGGCAAGATTGCCCAGCAACATTGCTCAAAAAGTTGCCCTGTGTATCATCACCTTTAGTCCTCCATAAATGACAACCTGATAATTGAGGATCTGTGATTCTAACCTTTGCTGCCAGTCTTTCCGGGGGTTCCTGGCAGTCCTTTCCCAGGTACACCTGAAGAAACAGGACAATTGTTTGTCTTTAGATCATCGGATCTCATTCACTAACCATTTGTACAGTATGCACACATTTGTGTGAGAAAACTGCGTAGAAATGTTTCAACAAACAAAACATGATTCATCAACTTTTAAAATTGTATTGTAAATTTATGAAAAAACATAGGAAGAACTGAAACGACACTTTCACAAAAATCACCTACTCTGGGGGGCCTTATAAATGTGTTAAGATTAAATGTTATTCATAGATATATTATAACTATATACAAAGTGTACGAAAATGTGTTACAGCTGTGAGATCCTTCTACATACAAAAATACAGATGCACCTATGAAGGTGTTGTCTGTATAAGAGGTGTTTAATAATAAAAGGTGTTTAAACTGGTTTTGAGGATGGCACACTGAGACGATAGTGCATCCTTAGAGCGTGTCATATGTTTGCTGTGATGAAAGCTTGTGCGGAAAGCCCTTATACGAAGATGTTTTATGCAAATAAATAACCTCAGTCACACAGTCACTCATTTACAATATTCAAAATTCATTAATTGTCATGAGAAGTTCTCCTGTGCATATAAATACGAAAAATATACGCAATTACCAGTGAATGAAACCCATTCTCCAATAGTGTCTTTAAAGGAGTCCAAGATATGTATGTTACTCTGAAGCAGGATTTCCTTTTTTGAGCTACCTTTCACCTTTAGAGCTACACAATCTCACCGGGTTCTCCTCTCTCTCCAGTGAATCCAGGAATTCCATCTACCCCTGCTTCACCTTTGTCCCCATATGGACCTGGAGGACCCTGCAGACCAGGTTCACCTAATCACAAAAAACAAAAACAAAAAGATCACATTAGGATTTTCACCCCCAAATGTATGTGGCACATTTGAATCTTACTGTAAAGTAACTTTATGCACATTTATTTTGTCTATCTCAGAAGGGTTCTACCTTGGACAGAAACTTTTTGAATCTGTCTAGCAACATTAAATGGGTGTCTTATTAAACAGATCTCAGGTGTATTGCAGTTTAACTTACCTGGACGTCCTGATAACCCAGGATCTCCTGGGGACCCCGGCAAACCGCTGACACCTTTCTCACCTGGCTTCCCTGGACTGCCTGCTCATGAATGAAAGACACATTTTATTGTATTATTGTCCAAATGTGTTAATAACACATTAAGTGTAATGTGTAAAATTTAAGTGTAATATGCATTGATCATTGGAATGATCTTGCCTTGGTAACCAATAAATCCTGTTTCTCCTTTAGCTCCTTGAGATCCAGGACTCCCTGGGATACCCATTGTACCCTTCTGTCCCTTATGTCCAGGTTCACCAGGGAAACCAGGGGCTCCTACATTTCCCTGTAAGTATGAGATGAGTCAAAGGAAGATATTTATTAGCATTGATAATGTACGAATTTATACTTATTTATACTCATAGTATGAGTCTCATACAACAACACAAACCTTCGCTCCAGGGGGACCGGGGATTCCTATTGCTTCTGGACCAGGCTCTCCTTTATCTCCCTTGGAGCCATCAAAACCCTTAAATCCCGGGTGTCCCGGTAACCCACCAACACCTTTATGACCTTTTTGCCCAGACAAACCTAAAGATCCACAAAATGCTCATTAAGAAACAGTCAAATGGCCTAAACAACAGTAACCAGACAGTGGAACAGCCATGGTTTACCACCTGCCTGTAGACAAAGACTAAGAACCTTTTAATACGTAATGGCCTATTATCTAAGAAAAGTCATACAAGGGTCAATGATGTGATGCTTATTTTTGTCCTATTGATTTTAGTGCTGTCAATCAATTTAAAAAGATGACTTATTAATCACACATTTTTCTTTGATTAATTGTTGATCGTTGAATGTTATCATTTTTCATTAACACTTTTTATATTGTAATACATACTTTTACACCGAATCTTTAAATTAATGTAGAAACAGCATAAAGACTGTATATTTCAAATATTGTTTTGATGGCATCTTTTTACTAAGTACTTTAAATGAAAGCCAGTATCACTGATATCAATACTACAACTGATATCTATATTAAATATATTTTTTCTCTAGATATTGGGGTATGAAATGAGTGCTTATAGCCATACATACATAAACCGCCCTAATTTATATATGTATTTAAAAATACATGAAATGCACATGAAAACACACAAAAATGAATAAACCTCTTCTATGATGAGCAAATGTCTTGTTGAATTGAATTTAACTGAATTGAGTTCCTTTATTGTCATTGTATGCATACAATTGTAGCTTCCCCACTATGCAATAATACGAGTTGATAAGTCAAAATAATGTTAAAAATTATCATAATACTAATCAATACAATTTTATAGGATAAGCAAATAAATAAAATAACAATTTAAATGTATATAATCAATCTAATGTAAAAAATAACAATAGTTAACATCAGTAGCTATATACAATATAAACCACCATAAAAAATAAAATAAAAATAAAATTAAAAATTATAATTCCAGCAATTACACACTATTCCGGTGAAATTCACATTCTCTGTGCAGCAATTTGTAAGGGATTACAAAACAGTTAAGTTACAGAACAGTTCGAAAGTTAAAAAAAAATGCTAATTGGCTTGATTCAGAGCATCTATGGCTCTGGGAATAAAGCTGTTCCTCAGTCTTGAAGTTCGGCCATAAAATGCCTTATAACACATCGGTGGAAGTAATTCAAACATATGACGGCATGGGTGTGTAGGGTCCTTACAGATGCTGATTGCTGACAGCCTTCATCAGACAACGTGATCTATAGATATCTTCCAGTGCTGGTAATTCAACTCTGATTATTTTCTTTGCTCACAGGACAACCCTTGAGTGCTTTCCTATCACTAGCTATGTAGCTAAGAAACCACACAGAAGAGCAGTATATTAAGATACTCTCTATAGTAGACAGATAGAATGTCATCAGCATTTGTTGAGGCAAACCAGCTTTCCTTAACATCCTTAGGAAAAACGTCTCGGTTACAACTGTAACCCTTGTTCCCTGAGAAGGGAACGAGACACTGCATCGACTACGACACTTTGGGGAACGCCCTTAGCGTAACGCATCTGAAGTATGAATGAAACTAATTCAATCCTGATTTGTGCTGCGTCTTGATGTAACGTGTGATGGCATACATGGAAACTACAAAAGGACGCCGACACACAACAGAGTTAGCTTCTGAGATGAAGCAAGTCGCTCCCAGGCAGGGGAAGGCGTGGCGGAGAGACGCAGTGTCTCGTTCCCTTCTCAGGGAACAAGGGTTTCAGTCGTAACCTGAGACGTTCTCAGAGGGATCTGCCAAGGCTGGCCTGCCAGGAGTGCTATGATGTCTGAAAACCATACCCAGGCCGGCCAATACGGGGCAACTAGAAGTAGACTGATCCCGTCTCGACGCACCATCTCCAGAACTCCCAGGAGCAGAACGATCGGGGGAAAAGCGTACAGACGTAGCCTCGGCCACGTCTGTACCATGGCATCCAACCCCAATGGGGCTGGATGGGTGAGAGAAAACCACAGTGGACAGTGGGACGTCCCTCAAGACACGAACAAATGCACTTCCACTGGGCTGAACCTCTCATATATCGACTTCACCACCTTGGTCTGAAGTCTCCATTCCCCAGGCCTCAGCCCCTGCCTCGACAGGATGTCTGCTCTCTGATTCTGGTCCCTGGGACGTGCATTGCTCTGAGATAACAGCTTCCCCTGAGACCACAGGAGGATCTGATGCGCCAATCTAGATAGAGGGCGCAATCTCAGAACCCCCTGATGAATCAAGAAGGAGACCACCGACACATTGTCTGCGTGGTGACCCCTGAGGTCTGGGAGGAAGCTCCTCAGAGCCCTGCCATCCATGACCGCACCCCAGCCCGTGAGAGAGGCGTCTGTCAAAGCGGCTTTCATGAACACTCTCTATGGCCTACTTTACCAGCGGGGAGTTTACTTCCGGTTCCAATATCCGACCCTGCACTGGGTCGACTGCAGTCCACACCGACCCGTGTAATTTCGGTGGGTGGAATCAAACTGCAGCCTGTAACCCTTCTCTATTGTGCGCAGGACCCAAGGAGAAATATTTGGCAGGTCTTAACATGCTTTGAAATATTCTACTAAGAGAACCAGCCTCTCGAGACTGATTTCGTGTATTATTCAAGATTCGTTCTCGATCCCCTGAAGCGGCTCTCCGGCAGGGTTTGGTCGAAATGATTCTCAATGTGCGGGATAGCCCTGCTATTTTCGTCTAGTTTTCGATACCCTGAAGCGGAGGACTGGCAGGGAAAAATCGAAAACGATTTTCGATGTGCAGAAGGAACACTGCATGGCCGCAAGCAAGCCTGTGGGGCAGACAGAGCAGGTGCGTTCGCTGCTCATCATTTTAATTCCTCAGAATTAAATGCAGCCATAAACACTGGATAAGTGAAACACGGTCTGAATGGTAGGCTGAATTAAAATATCTAACTTCTTAAAGTCAGATAATATTTCATAATTTTAATTTCTTAAAATTAAATGCAGCCATAATTACCAGACAATACTGTTTTAATATGTGTTACGGTTGCGTAATCCACACGCTAATCCTCGCGAGATTCGAGTCGTTCCAATATATTTGGCTTTCACTACGTCCATAATTTTTTACAGTCTATGGCCAGCACTGCTGAAATGATTTGTATCCCTTTGTCCGTAGGTATTTTTGGCCTTTTTATGCCTTTCTTCAGTCTTGAGCTTGCTTCTTTATATACTCTGGTGTCATCAGATTTAAAAGCGTTGTTTTGTGCTTTCAAGAGATTTTGTACCTCTTTATCCATCCACGGCTTCTGATTTGGGAACATCTTTATTTTCTTATATGTTATGACACTGTCCACACAGCTATAAATAAAAGGGCACAGGCTGTGCAATATTTTGACTCCCTGGTAACATTTTACTGTTCCGTCATTAATGAATAACTACATAGGAACAAATGAGTAACGCATTATTAACATTCTAGTAACTACTATTAACTAACAAGAATCTCTGATTAACGATTTTGTAAGTAATAGTGCTAAATCGAATGTGGTAGTTAATTTTAAGGCACAATTTTTTCCATACCTTCTAGAGGACTACTAAGAACTACTATACAGGTTCATAAATAACATGAACAATGCATAATGTATAATTAATTCTAAAGGTAAGTGTGGCGAACAGGACGGCCCGAGGAACGTGAGAGAATGGCGCGAGGCCGGTGGGGCGATTGCTAATGAGCAACACCTGTGAAGCACACCGGTCTCGCATCTCTCATGGAGGATGACGTTGATGATCGAGAGAGAAACAGGCCTGTGTTTTAGTTGTGTTTGTATTTGTGTTTTATTTTAGCCAGCAGTCGTCCACGAGGGGCTGCTGGCAGTTCCTTTTATGTTTATTTTCGGTAGCCAGCAGTCGTCCGCGAGGGGCTGCTGGCAGTATTTTGGTTTGTTTGTTTTATTTTAAATAAAGTTTGTTAAATGTTCACCGGTTCCCGCCTCCTTCTTCCCTGAAAATTGCTACACTGGTGCCGAAACCCGGGAAGAGGGAGGAACGCGCTGTCAGAGAGTCCTCGCCGCTGTGGGGAATCCGCAGTGCCATCGAGCATGGTGCGCGAGTCGCCGCCGCTCGCGTGGGCCGGAGCCTGCTGCCATCCGCCAGTATAGGGGAGGAGCAGGGAGCGGGGGACTCGTGACCATGGATGCTCGAGGCGGTGCGCTGGAGTGAGTTGCCGGGGGGAGGGTCGAGCTCGCAGCCGGCCGCCTGGGAGTTGGAGGGGCGGCTGCCGTCCGGGAGGGAGCGGAGGAGTGGCCGCCGCTCACCGTGGGCCGGAGCCTCCTGCCGTCCACCAGAAGAGGGGAGGAGCAGGGAGCGGGGGACTCCTGCCGTCTGCCCTAGAGCCCAAGGAGCCGTCGCCGTCCACCGGGCGGTGGAGGTGCGTCGAGCCGTCCACCGAGCGCTACCCAGTGTCACCGCCAGGCACCGCGGAGGAGATCGCGCAGCTGGTGGGGGACCAGATGGCAGCGCGTTGTGGGAACCGGACCAAGTTTTTTTTTTCTTTCTCTCTCCCCTCTCTCGATCTGTCGCTCCTCATGCTTCCGTCTCCCGTTTCCCTAGGCTCGTCGGTCCATACCCCAGAGGGATCGCCGCCGCCTGGGTGAAGGGTGGGGGGGTAGGCACAGTCTCGTGGGTACCCCCCGGCCTGTGAGGGGTGATGGGGGTATGTGGCGAACAGGACGGCCGAGGGACGTGAGAGAACGGCGCAAGGCCGGTGGTGCGATTGCTAATGAGCAACACCTGTGAAGCACACCGGTCTCGCATCTCTCACAGAGGAGCGGAAGCATAAAGGAGGAGCGACGACGTTGATGATTGAGAGAGGAACAGGCCTGTGTTTTAGTTGTGTTTGTATTTGTGTTTTATTTTAGCCAGCAGTCGTCCGCGAGGGGCTGCTGGCGGTATTTTGGTTTGTTTGTTTTATTTTAAATAAAGTTTGTTAAATGTTCGCCGGTTCCCGCCTCCTTCTTCCCTGAACATTGCTACAGTAAGATAATGCTAACCCACTAGTAATGACTCAAGTATTACCAAATCATTCAGAAGAAATACAGAGTCATAAGGCACACAGTGTGTAGGGAAGTTAAATTTGCCAATTCAATAAAGTCTTGAATGTAACCCTCAATCGAGCAAAATAGGCAAAAACAGGAACATCCATGAAGTCATGATTCAAGACAAGAACAAGATCACCACCAAACAACGACCAGCAAAGACCAGCTAAAAGGCACAAGCTTAAATACACAGAGAAATCAATGATAATTAAAGACAGGTGTAACTAATGATGGTAACTATAACAACTAATAGGACAACAAGGAGAGACAGAAAACCTTCAGAGAACACTGAAACAACGAGAACAGAGAATACACTTCAACATAAAAGTCCATACAAAACAAAAGACACCGCATCGGGATCATGACAGTAGTTTCTTCTGATATTCAGTAATTCTGTGTGATCATATATAATATTCACATTTGTGGTTAAGCTAAACACAAAAAAATACAAAAACAAATAAATAGCCTAATAAGCATTGTGTAGGAAGGCGCAGAGCCGCTGTGTCTCCTCGCGCCACCATCTTTATATATTACATATTTTTGTGGTGTGACTCTACAATGATCGTGATGATATTTATGAATTAATAATTTATAATATTTGCATTTATATTTTTACTAAGAATTAAAAAAAAAATGTTTTTGAACATAATTATAAAAATGAACACGATTGCAATGTACATTTCTAAGAACTAGCATTTCCCAGTCACACTTCAGAGTATGGTCCAATTCTCACTATTAAAGGGATACTTCACCTCAGGGAAGATGAATGTGTATTTAATAGTGGTCATTTATATAGTAGAAATGTGAAATTATCTTTGAAATTGAAGCATTCTAGACTGAGAAAAGGCAGAAAATGTATTTTTTACTCATGTGGCTGAAAGACAACAACTCCCACAATGCACTTGCTTTGCTGCCCTTACGAGGCCAGGCCACTCCCTAACCACGCCTACCGGTTACAGGCGGCAGTATCCAAAAAATTTCTCCACACATTCTCTAGGCTAATACATACTCTAGTAACAGTAAAGGTTTATAAAAAGAACCACAACCAATGTGAGTTATAACTTTTAATAAAAAAAATAATTAATATTAACACTTTTTACACTTAAAGCTCTTCCAGAGCTTCAGCTGTTTCCTTATATTCAGTCACAGTATTGTCCGTCAGGAGCTGGATATCTCCGTCTGATATCCTGGACAACACAGGTGGGCAAAACGAGACAATAGTCTTTACCAAGTCGCTCGCCTTGCAGGAAACCATTCCATAAAGTGACGGTAGGCTGTTAGGCGATATTGTCTACAAAACAGTAAGCACAACGTTAGCAATGCGAACTATTTGCACATACAGTATGCTATCATAGATGTAAATATAACAACAATAGCTCAGCTGACTACGCGGGAGAAACATTGTGATAATGCCGGGTTTCCAAACTCTGTACATTACGTCTTGGTAAAAAAAAGAAAAACAAACCAAATACTCACTTTACACTAAGCCGTCCGTTTGTCCCTGCGGGCTTTGGCTGCCGTTTCCAATTCATCTCGTCCAGAAGAAAATGGGATCGCTGAAATTCGTGACAGCAATAGGACTCTCTATCTGTTTCCATAGGCGCACAGCGAGAGCACTGACATCACCAGTCCGCCCGAGCTCGAGTCTGGCCGGGCTCGAGTCAGGTCTTGCTCCCCTGCTGCAGCAGCTGCTCCGGCCGCCTCTTTTTCCTCCATCTCCCATAACTGTTCATCGCTATATTGCGGCTCGTACAGGTAGCCGCAAGCATCAGATTCGCGCAACAGATCTTTGAAATCCCCTTCTGCCATTTCAACTTCAAAACTACTTTCTGCCATCGTGATTAGACTACTATACAAACTTTCTACACAGAGCAAGAGCCTGTTAGCTTAGCTTCTATAGAAATATGGCTGACACTACCTTTACATTCTGTGAGTGAGATCCCACCCCATATGGGCATGGTGAAAACATGTGGAACTAGCTACTAATACTGGCTGTAGTTTTAAGCCTCTGGCCCAAAAATCCTCCAATGATGCAAAATGAGGATTTTTGCGTCATCGGAGGATTTTTTCCAGACTAAAAATACATAAATCTCTCATATCAGGGGGAAATTAGGGGGGAAGCATGGTAATTCGAAAATACTAATGGTTTTCTACTGATACAAAGCTTAATGCTAAATCCTGAAGTATCCCTTTAACTAACTATTAACTATGTCTTTTGCCTCAATAAACTAATTACGGCTTTTTAATAGTTATTAAGGTAGTTGTTAAGTTTATGTATTTGGTAGGATTAAGGGATGCAGAATATTGTCATGCAGAATAATGATGGGCTTTATAACAGCCAATATCCTAGTAATATGCATGCTAATAAGCAACAAGTTAATAGTGAGAGTTATTAATCTAACTTACAGAACTTTATCTAAAGTGTTTTCCCACTTTCCTTTGTTTTTTAAATTATTTATTTATTTATTTATTTTTATTTTCTGTATTTTTTATTAACCCCCATGTAGAAGAGTAGAGTACTATATGCACCTGGAAATCCCATGTCTCCTCTTGGACCTGTGTCTCCAGGTTCTCCAATATGTCCTGGCTCCCCAGGGATTCCAGAGTCTCCTTTCTGACCTACAGTGTAGACGCAGTAATCAAATAATGTTCTCATAATAACATTATTGTATCATAGTGCTTAACATCTATCATAATTTTAAACTGACTTTAGATTTTAGATTTTTGCTTTATGGACTAACCTGGCTGTCCAGGTGATCCTGGCATTCCATCTTTTCCTTGCATTCCAGGGTCTCCGCGTGTTCCAGGGAACCCCTTATCTCCAGTAGGACCAGGATCACCTGATAGACAAATCTTTTTTTGTTTACAGTTCACTGATTTTCAACAGCAAAATCAGCAAAATCTTTGATGATTGCTCTCGTTGGTAGCCACCTTCTGCTCTCTGTACCTCTGTCTCCGCTGTCTCCTTTATCTCCCTTAAAGTTCACCATATCCACATCAGTCATGTTACCAGGTGGCCCCTGTAGACCCTGATCTCCCCTCTCACCCTTGGTACCTGAATCACCAATCTCTCCCCTGATGCCAATCAAACCAGGGTCACCTGAAAGAGACAGAACATCATCATTAAGATTTAGCTAATTCAACTCTGCAGGTGCCTCTGCCAGAGTAAAATAAAGTTATGTTATTTAGTCCAAATAAAAAGAATAGTCTTAAATGTGTTTTCATACCTCTTTGCCCAGGTTCTCCAGGGTTTCCAATGGAACCTGGAAATCCAGGGGTTCCTGTCATTCCCATGATTCCAATTTCTCCTTTTGGACCTGAAAAAAATCCAAATAAGAATCCAAATATAAATCAACAAAGTATTTGTCAAGAGAATAACAGAAAATGGGTATCAAAAAAGCACTCACCACGTTCACCAGGGAAGCCATCTTTTCCAGGAATTCCTGGTTGACCAGGAAAACCCTTAGATCCTGTTAGACCTGGGACACCAGGGTTACCCCTGTCTCCTGGAGGGCCAGGCATGTCCAGACCAGGTAGACCTTGATAACCTTTTTCCCCCTTTATACCGATTCGACCTGGGATGTCATCAAGGCACGTTAAAAACCATGTAAGATGTGAACATCTATGCATGTGTGTGCATATACTATACAGCTGTGTGGGTGTTACTCGCTTGAAAAACTCACCAAGGGGCCCAGGGCCTCCCGGTGGTCCCATTGGTCCAGGTGGTCCAGGTTCTCCAAATCCTGGAGGACCTGGCGGCCCCACCGCACCATGGACTCCAGGCGATCCTTGGTTACCTGCAAAATTCAAATGAATTTAAAGTTATTATAATATACTCTTCAACTCTTCAATTTCCTGCAAGCCATCTCTCTAACACAGTCATTGTCTAGAGTGGATTACTTCAATGCTCTATTTTCCTCTAGCATGCATAATACAACCTATGCAAAGTATCCATGCCTGATCTTCAGTCAACCTAAAGGTACTTTCACAACTTTGCCCAATGCATTTAACTCTGTGCAGAATTGTTTAGTTCTTTAACATGAATTTATGTTCACAGAACTTTTGTGATGCCACATTCATCAAAGATTGCATATCGTCGCTGCCCGATGAAACTCACGCATGTCCAAAACGGTTATTTTTCAGGAAGTGAAAAAAACAGCGTAATTCAAAAGCAGTTGAACGTAGCGGTGTCATACTTGGTACGGCATCTACAAATGTAACCATAGTCTTGCCAGTGTAATGATATAATCCACATTTGACCAAAATCGAGTTTAAATGGACATACGTGCATATTTTACAGTAACGATGGTCGATACGCGTTCTTCCGATCATTAATTAGAATGGCCAAGTCGCGTTTTATATTGACAGATGAATAGGCTACGCTCAGTTTATTAAATAGCCTACGTCTCAGTTTATTAAATACGCTCAGTTTATTAAATGCCTCTTGCAAACTATGAGGGGACAATGAATCAATACACTCATTGCTGAACCCAGGGCCGGCGCGTGCTATGTAGCCTACAAAAAATACAGCCATTTCTGTTTTTTTCTTTTAAACAAAAAAACAAGCTGCACCCTTTTTTTTACATTTCATCTTTCATTCCGAAATGAACGAAAAAGTACACCAACCCAACATGTATTAGCCTTTTAACCCGTAACGTTATCAATCTAAATTAATCTCGTTTTTCTTTATTTAAATTTCGGGGTTTTTTTTCTTTATTTAATTTTCGTTTTTTCTTTATTTAAAATTCGTTATTCTATATTTAAATCTACCCTTTACTGTGTCAGTAATTTATTAGTCAGAAAAATATTAGACTACCTTAAAAGTAGACTATTAAGTTAACAGACCCGTGCATTAACATCTCCACAATAAACAGTGACAATTACTTCGTCTAGACCATTTACCGGTAAATAACAGTTGTGAATATATTGTGAATATATAATAAACTTGAACAGTTGTCAAAAACAAACATTTGCTGATACTTTACCTGACAGAGTTATTCGGTTATACAATTCTGAGCTTCCAGAGACGCTTAGACCTGTGAGATGCCTCAGGGCGGGAGATACGCGGCGTGATTGACAGCTTTGACACCAAATGGATATACGTGAAAATCAGATGACATGATTTCACAACTTTTCATTGGTCATTTAGACATGTGAAGCATGCTGTATACGGAAATGAACCTGGACATTCTATCCGTCAAAAAATCTCAAAATCGGCAAAATGGACATACGCGGTTTTCATCGGACAGCGGCGATATGTAACATAGATTCCCTGAGAGGGAACTCATTGCTGTCATTTTATTGATGCTATAGGGTCGCTTCACCGAAACCAATGTCTGAAGCACTACTGGCCACAGCAGTCATATGCTGTCACTAGGTGGGCTGACATATCTATTAAAGGGTGCCCGCATTAAACTTCATCAACTTTAAATTGTCTGAAGGAATATCCGCAGGCATGCCTGAAGTATGGCAATGAGGCTCAGTGTCTCGTTCCCTTTCTGGGAACCTGGGTTACATACTCAACCTTGCTATTCCCTTTCAAGGGAATTTTGACGATACTATGGGAACGTTTTGCCCACTACGCCGTACTGAATGAAAGCCTGCTCACCAGCTGCAGCGAACCAAGCATAGCCCAACCCGAAGGATCTGAGCCTAGGATTTCCATACAAGACACATACCATGTGACCAAGTGCTTTAGCGCCTAGAAGCACATACATGTTCTGCAGCTCAGATGCCCTCTTCAAACTTGCCTGGCAGGGACACTCCTGCAGCCAGACTGGTCCTAAGACCAACAAATCTTTAGGTAATCCTTCAAAGGAAGAAATTCCTTGCTAGAGCCCCCAGGAAAAAAAGATGAAAGCTTTAGCATAAGTTCTGCCAGGAAGACTCAATCGTTGCGTCACTTACCTTCTGATCTAACCAATCGTGTTCTAATACTCGTAGTATAAAAGATTGGTACTTACACATGTCTGAGTTCGCAGATGCTGACGCCAACATTCACCTCCATCCTCCCAACCACCACCAGGATGGTCCCTTCCCATACCTCTCAGGGGGTCGACTGCGCCCCTGCCTTCATCTTCAGGCAGGAAAGGCAGATTCACTCGATCCATCCAATCAATCAACTGCTGCTCTAACCTTCAATCCCTCAGAGGAGAATAGCTAAATTAATTTCAGGAGATCCAGCTGGGAAAATCTTCCAGCCTATAAGCTGGAAGGGCAACAGACAAGAGAGTGGTGTATCTGTAGGGACTCAAACCCATCTCAGGCTTTAGAAATCTCCCAATTCGGTACCACCAGGGAAGTGTGCTTACGTACTTCTACACTATCGCCTACAAGCTAAAATGCTGAAGGGGGGTGACAAAAGAGAATGTGGGAAGCTAATAGCGATGAAGGCCATTTTTCTTCTCTGTCAACTGCCCTTCTCCCTGGGCATCACCTTAATAAAAAGCAACTGAAAGACTTTTACCATCGATCCACCAAAGAAAACGCTGCCTGTTTTAAGCAGGTCTCCTAGGGAAGTGTGCCAAAAATATATATATATATTTTTTTAAATTGGACCAAAAGTGTGGGTTGAAAATAGAGTCCTACAACCTCTCTGCTAAGTAGCCCTTATATCAGTTGATGGTTGCTTATTCTTATCGCAATTCCAGCAAGGAAGTGTGCTGATGCCACACAGGTCTCATGAGGGGCCAATCCCATCTTCAGACTTCAGGGGAAGGGGGTGTCGAGAGACAGAATGTTACACTCCATCTCTCCTTGACATGCCCTCCTTAATTCCCTCATAGATCCATCAGGGATACATGCTAATGCAAGTAACAAAAAAAATTTAACAAGGATCGCACAGCTTTGAGTCCTCAGACCTACGAGCCAAGATGACTTTCCTGAGGTTCCCCTTAGATATTCTGTGGGCACGCACAGAGAGGAATTAACTTGCTTAAAGCCACAGACTTTGCTCTTGACTAGCATTTCTATAGCAGCACCAAAGAGGCCAGCAAGCAAGATTGGGGCATCGAGGAGAAAGGATTTCTCCATCTCCTTTATCCCCAATAGATTTAGCCACAGATGCCTCTCTGTGACAATCATAGCAGCCATTGAATGGCCGATGACATGGGCCATATGCTTTGTGGATTGAGGAGAAACGGAAGGCTCACAAGTGAGGAGCACTGATGAGCAGATACATCCTGAGAGCATCGTAGCTAACACATGAAGAGAAAGGGATATACCTGTCTTGAACGGATTAAGGGGTTTTATTTAATAAAATAAAAAAAATAATAAAATAAAAAAAACTACCCAGAGGGGGAAAACAAGACCAACAGCAGGACTTGACTTGACAACAAGGCAGAGAAACACACAAGAGGAAACATTTGAAGACGATCCGGCACAGGACCTATTTATTCCGGCACAGGACCTATTTATTCTCCAAACACAAGGAGAATAAATAGGGCAGCAAACAAAGAAGGTAACGAAGTAGGGTAGCTGAACCAATAATCAGGTAACAAGATGGGCGGGCTTAAGATAATAGGCAGGAGAGCACATGGCACAGGAAACATACATGACAAGCCATGTGCTCACATCAAACATGACAAAAACACAAGCACATGGCCAGCGAACACAATCACAAGCCATGAGCTCAAACAAAACAAGACATGAACACACAGCTAATAAGAACACTCATAAGTCACTTGTTCACACAGAACACGGCAACATGAAAGGACACAGCCAATGAAAAACAAAAGCCTCTTGCTTTACAGCACAAGACAAAACATTGAATAAAAAGCACTCGGCTGATGAAAACACGAATCGCATGCTACACAAAACACAACAACACACACAGAGAGAAGAGCATATGGGCAGAGCGACCTCAAAACCGCATGCTCACACAACAAAGTAGAGCACACTCGATTGCTCGTCCCATCCGCTCACACGGAGCATGATGTCCGCATCCAGATACAGAACCCAAACCAAACTAGACTGAAGTGCCATGATCCGAATACCACGCTTTGCACACAAAACAACTCATGTGGACAGAGGGAGTGTCAGAGCTCTAAATCAACCAAGAATAAACAGACTGAAGTGACAGAACCCTCATAGTTTTAGGGGTTTGATGGTTATTACGTAATTAAGTAATTAAACAAACAGCTTCACTATTAGTAGAGAGACTTTGCACAAACTCAATTCACACAAGTCCAATCTCTCTCCACTCCCTCTCTCTCTCACTAATTCATTTACATAAATCCAATCCTATGCAATGCTTTATCTCTGTCTCATTAAAAGTGGACATAATGCTGGATCTAACAACCCGCAGCCAAAATAACTAACAAAAATTAACTGTTATTCTTACCCATCCAGTAAGCTTTAATTTGTCAATGCTTGCAAATGACCTTCTCCATGCGATACGATAATCGACACGCTGGCGCCAAATATCGATATTTTAATTAATAAAATAAGGCACTTTAAATAGATTTCCCTGCTCCCAGCATTGCTACCTCATGGCTCCTCGAGGTGGTGCTTAACACATGAATGAGGGAAACTTGAACACAAGTTAACTAGCCTAAGAAAAAGAGTTTTTTAACGGCATGGTGGACAGAAGTGTGAGTAAAATAATAGATGCCCCAGCTACTTTTAAGTACAAAGACTGGACACACTTCGGCTTTTATACCATTGATTGGACAAACATGTTGTAAATCTGCTTACATACACTGCCGTTCAAAAGTTTGGGGTCGGTACGATTTTCAATGTTTTTAAAAGAAGTCACTTATGCTCACCAATGCTGTATTTATTTCATTAAAAATACAACAAAAAACAGTAATATAGTGAAATATTATTACAATTTAAAATATCTGTTTTCGATTTTAATATATTTTAAAATATTATTTTTTCAGCATCATTACTCCAGTCTTCAGTCACATGATCCTTCGGAAATCATTCTAATATGAGGATTTGATGCTCAAGAAACATTTATGATTATGATCAATGTTGAAAACAGTTGTGTACCATTTGTTTTAGGATTTTTTGATGAACAGAAAGTGAAAAACAACAGCATTTATTTGAAATCGAATCTTTTATAACATTATAAATGTCTTTACTGTCACTTTTGATCAATTTAATTCATCCTTGATGAATAAAAGTATTGATTTTTTTTTTTTTTTTCAAAAATAAAATAAAAATACTTACTGACAAAAATAAAATAAAAATACTTACTTAGTTTTGAACGGTAGTGTTTAATGTTACAAAAGATTCGATTTCAGATAAATGCTGTTCTTTTGAACTTTCTATTTATCAAAGAATCCTGAAATAAAAATGTAAATAACTGTTTTCAACATTGATAATAATGAGAAATGTTTCTTGAGCATCAAATCATCATATTAGAATGATTTCTAAAGGATCATGTGACACTGAAGACTGGAGTAATGATGCTGAAAATTCAACTTTAAAATCACAGGAATAAATTATAATTTAAAATATATTAAAATCGAAAACATTTATTTTAAATCTTAATAATATTTCACAATATTACAGATTTTTTGTTGTAGTTTTAATTAAATAAATACAGCATTGGTGAGCATAAGTGACTTCTTTTAAAAACATTAACAATCATACCGACCCCAAACTTTTGAACGGCAGTGTAGATACACACGTGAGCGGTTGAAAGCAGGTGTATATCAGCGGATCCGTCTATCAGTGTACATATTAGGGATGTGCTGATAGACGCCTGCTTTCAAATGCTCCCGTGTGGACCTGTGACATATCTCTTGAGCACAATGAACACAATTGAACACAATGGCCAATCAGAGGTATTTAAGAATCCGCTTAACAGCCCTCAAAATTCTAGGGGGTAATGCTGGTAAAGTCACATTTTTTTAATTTTAAAATACCCTAGTTGGTACCTTTGACAACACTTACCAGGTTTATTTTAAGGAAGCTGGTAAACACTGACATGTTCCCAGATTTATATAAAAAAAAGCCGATAAGCAGTTAAATGTGTCCGTTTAAACAAAAAGAAAAGTTTAAGCTTTTAAAAAGGATAATTGTTGTGCTGTTTTCTAACAGTTAAATAAAAAGAGAAAACCTGCACTTAACCTTTTCACTGGCATTTTGTTTTCATAGTTAGACATATATCATAATGTACTGTATCATTATAGGATTGTCTAGCAATATATAGATAATGCAGAATTGCTGTATTGTGATATTATTGGTATCGTGAGCCATGTATCGTGTACCGTATCATATCGTATTGTGAGGTACCCTGTGATTGCCAGCCCTACTCCATAGTATGCATTCCATGTAGGGTATCAACTACAAAGAAAACTACCCTCTGAAAAAGAAGAGTGAATTCGAGAGTGATTTCAACCATGGGGGAACCCCACGTTTCTTGTCTATGTCTCTTGTGCCTTCAAAAGAGCTCAATAATCATGGTTGACAAAAATAATCGCAATTAGATCAAATAACCGCAATCAGGCGGTTATTTAATAATCACGACAGGCCTAGAGCTTGCCATTATGTCCAACTAAGCATTGAATGGACAAACAACCACATGTATTTTCACATGCACACACAAACAAAGCAGCTTCCTGAAAACAAAGAAGCTGATGATGTTTAATGCAGGCACCATTTTATAGACATGCCGGTGCACCAAATGACATCATATGACTGCCGTGGCCAATGATATTAGCAAGATTTCACACGTGCTTTAGACACCAGTTCCGCTGAAGCATTCCCGTAGCATCAATAAAATGATGCAGTGTTGAGTTCCCTAGAAAGGGAACCTTTTCCTTTTTTTTTAGAAAGGCATCAATGAAACCATTTTTTCACATTTGTGTACACTCATCACTTTCCATGATCTTCTTAACTTCCAAAATCAGTTACAAGGAACAAAAGTATCAGCTAAAAATTCCTTAGTCACTTCTCAAAGTACATTTCGAACATCTGGTAAATAATCTATTCAAAAGCATTATGCGAAACCAACATAACTGCACCTTTGATTCCTTGAGGTCCAGGTGGTCCAATACGTCCCTCAGTTCCAGGAACCCCTGCCATTCCAGGATAACCCTTTTCCCCTGGAAATCCTGACACTCCTTGTAGACCTATGGCACCCTTAGGACCAGGAAGACCCCTGCCAGGTTCACCCTGTATACAATACAGATCAAAGTCAATGACAAAGTGACAATTTCTCACCTATTTCAATAAAATATTATACACCATCATACTTTTTGCCCAGGTGTCCCTGCACGACCAGGAAAGCCATCCTGGCCTGGTTGACCAGGCTCTCCTGGAATTCCATTGGGACCTGGTATCCCAGAGTATCCTAGCAGAGGGAAGGATGGATAGTTAGAAAACATTACAGATTAGATAACTGAAACAAAATTTGACACTCATTTATGCGAAAGTAATTGGGACTAAAATGTGCATTCCCTAGAATATGAATAGTTCAATTTATTTTTTTATTATTTTTTTTGCAGAGTATAGTGATCTTGATCATAAAGTATGCCCAACCTAAACCTATATAACACTTATTTTCCACTGTAGCTGTTGTTATCAATGAACACGTTTAGAATTTAAAAGTTAAAGGTGCAATGCTGTAGCACATTTACAGTCTGGAACTTGCAGGTTACCTTTTGGCCCTGGGGGCCCAGGAAGTCCAATTCCTGGCAGCCCAGGGTCACCTTTGTTTCCTGGGAATCCTTGAACTCCACGTTCACCTTGAAGACCTCTATCACCTGAGTGACAACGTGAGAAAGACGTCAACACAGCCAGCTCGGCATCACACCACTGAGTGCAGTTTTCAACCAGTATGAAACATTAGCATAACCTGAATTTACCTTGAAGACCAGGTCTGCCAGTCTCTCCACGAGTCCCTGGGGAACCCTGAGGTCCAGGTAAACGTATTACTTTACCAGCATCACCTTTACTTCCTATAAAGATATTTGAGATTATGGTTATTTTAAAGAGCATAGCATTTACAACCAGTGGATAAGCAAATGTATTACTCTAAATCAATGACCTGGAAATCCTTGCTTTCCTGGTGTACCAGGTAACCCTGAAGAACCTTTTTCACCAGGTTCACCTGGCTGTCCTACACCTGGGATACCTGGGGGACCTCTCTCACCCGGAGGGCCGGTGGTACCATCATCTCCATCCAGGCCACGATCACCCTTAATACCAACTCTAGCCTAATCATAGAAAAGATTTATGAATCAAAATATCTTCTATGGTTAGGAAAACACTGCAGAATCGACATTGGGGCTTAGATGCACTGTGAATGCACAAAAGTGAATTCAGCTATTTAAGGATATAAGTCTTCCTAGTCAGATCTTTTAACTCACAGGCTCTCCCTTGGCTCCAGATTGCCCTGGTCGGCCATCTCTTCCTGGGAGCCCATCAACACCTGGGAATCCTCTGTCTCCAGTAGTACCAGGAAAACCCTTATCTCCTTTCAACCCTGGAGCCACAAAGACATCACCAGGTTCACCCTGAGCGCCAGGGGCACCCATTAAACCCGGAGAGCCATCTTGACCCTAAAGTCCAAGGAAATGCAAGAACAAAGGTAAGATTTGTGCAGACAGGATTTATTGTTTTTACATCCACATTTAAAGTGGCCACGGTGCACTACCAATTGAGTTTGTATCCAATTCGATGTTTTTGGTGCCACAAAATGGACTTTGACATACTAAGTAAGAAATGTTATATAACAATATAAAATGTACGTACAGGATTTCCAGCAGGCCCAAAAGGTCCTGGCACACCCTTCTCTCCTTTACTGCCTACTTCTCCAGGAAAACCTAAAATGAAAACATCCAGCATGATGCATAATCTCAGAAAGTCCAAACATACCAAAACAAAGCCTTGCTCATTGCTTCTCACCTTGCTGACCCTTTGGCCCCTGGGGACCAGGCAAACCTGGGGGTCCGAAACCAGTGCACTCTGTGCATTTTTCGCCTTGATCACCTGAAAGAGTATAAACTCAGAACCAATTTTAAAGAAACTGAAACTACAGTGAACAAATGGATGACTGAATTACAGCCTCACCTTTCTGTCCCACCTCTCCTTGCAACCCTGCAGGTCCCGGAGGGCCTGGAAGTCCTTTTTCAATATTACAGTCTTCATCTTAAAATAAACAAGATTAATGGCAATGACATTTTGGAATGGACAATCAAAGGAACCACACAATCATCTTTACACATTGTTCCCTTTCAAGGGAACTCGAGCTGCGTCAAACGCTGTGGGAACGCCCCTGCGTGTGCGTCCTGAAGCACGTATGAAATCAGTCCAATGGAGAGACGGAACGTCATAGGCGGGTGACGTCAGACCAGGAAACTATAAAGCACCCCGAAATCACA